>PVKE010021132.1:0-26829 GCA_004027555.1 Craseonycteris thonglongyai
TCTGGGCCCTCCCCCTTCTCTCTATCTCTGTCTGTCTCTCTCTCTCTCTCTCTGTCAAAGAATAAAATAAATCTTTAAAAGTGAAAAAAGAAAAGGGTACAGTTTCTCAGGGCCCACATTTCCCTGGGGGCCTATACAGTCACTGTTGCTGACAGTCCTCCTTCGGAGTGACACTTCTGCCAGTTTTCCCCACATGACCACCTTCATGCCTGACTCTCCTGGTGGCTCAACACCTGCCTCTTTGCTTAGCAGGTGTAAGAAATTGATTCACAACCACCCCCTAGTAATCCTTGGTGTTTCCTGGGAGATGGAGAAAGAAACATCAATTTCTTAGGAGCACCTTCAGCAGTCCATGACCCAGTTCAGCTGAGATCCACTCTTGAAGAAATAATGTCCACTTTAAAATGTTTAGTTTTTCTCTTCCTAACAGATTTCCACATTAGTTCATATCTTCTATGAACTTTTTCCTTAAAGTGGTTTCTTTCTGTCTTCTCATAGGCTCTATATTTCTCACTATAATGGTAATTAGAAAATGTATGATTTTGTAGTAATTTTAAAGGGATTCATCCTTTTGTAAATATTTAGTAATAGACTATACTGATTTTCTTTACAAATGCTTATCAAATGTAAATAACCTTTTCCTAATATTACATAATATATAAAATTATTTGACAACCTACTGTTCCTCAAAAATCTTCACTATAATCGTTTTTCCTATTTCTCCACACAACACCAGAGGTAAGGCAGAGAACAGAATAAGTAGTAAAAATGGGAAGTGTTTCTTGACTAAAAAGTGGATTCATTATTTTTAAAAAAGGGGAAATAAAGCCTTTCTCAAATGAACAAAATCTGAGAGCATTCATTACCACTAGACCTACCTGAAAAGAAATGCTTACCAGAGTTCTTTGAGTGGGAGTAAAAGAATGCTAATTAACATAATAAAAACAGAAAAAGTAGCATAAATCTCACCGATAATGGCAAATATATAATTTTCTTTAGATTTTACAATATGGTAATAGTAGTGTATAGCTCACAACTCTAGTAGAAAAGTTAAAAGATGTAACAAAAATTACCATAAATACAAGAATATGTTATTAGTTATACAATATAAAAACACATACATTGTAACAGCAATAATCTGAAATGTAAGGTACCGGTAGATAAAAAGTAAAATTATA
Organism: Craseonycteris thonglongyai; assembly: GCA_004027555.1. NCBI lineage: Eukaryota > Metazoa > Chordata > Mammalia > Chiroptera > Craseonycteridae > Craseonycteris > Craseonycteris thonglongyai. The sequence goes on from PVKE010021132.1 coordinate 1,179, forward strand.
CACTATCCAAAACCTATTGATGTTGTTAGCATCAGTTTAAAATAGAATGCTATAAGTTTAAAATATTTTACGTTAGATATTTTATCCTGGGAAAATTTTGTAATAATCACGCAAAAGAACATGATAAACAAGTCAAAGCTCAAACTAGTCCCTGTTTGGGCTATGAAGAGACCCTGTAGAGAGATTCTACGACTACATAAAGAGAGAAATATGTCCATTCAGCCATCTTCCAACTGTTCCAGGCCCATCCCACCCTGCTTTTGAAGCTCCATTCTCCATGTGACTTTAAATTTCTTGAGAGTCTCCTAATCCAAACTATCCAGCCAAGACCTTTCCAAACTCCTAATCCAGAGAAAGCATGAGAGGTCTTAAATTCACTGGTCTTATTTTAAGTCAATATGTTTTGAGATGACATGTTAGCAGCAATACATAACTGGAATACAGTTGGCACTCCATATTCATGGGTCTCTCATCTGCGAATTTAAGCAACCATGATGGGAAATATTTTTAAAAAATTACATTATTGCTTATGTGTATTATGTAGTTAGGTTTACAATAGTTGTGTCTATATTGAACATGTACAGACTTTTTTTCTTATCATTACTCCTTAAATACAGTATAATCATTATTTACCTAACATTTCCATTGTATTAGGTATTATAAATAATTTAGAGATGATTTAAAATATACAGGAGGATGTATAGATTATATATAGATTATATGCTATTTTATATAAGAAATTTGAGCAATTACTGATTTTGGTTCGGGAGTGGGGGTGGGGGGTGTGCTGGAACCAATCCCATGTAAATAGCAAGAGGTAATTTTACATAAAAGATGATATGTATTGTCTGATTATAAATATGTGTACACTTCAAGATCAGGAAAAAGTAATTAATGGGAAAGAAGTCAGGGGAGTTGATAGGAGGGAGCTAGGAATTAGGAAGGATCTGAGTCAGCATATCACAACATAATAACATATCAGGATTCATCAATTTATATGTAACTAATTACGATAAGATATGAACAGCAATACTTCTGAGGAAAAACCAATCACAGTAAGAATTTTTTTTTACAATGGAAAACTTCTTATAGCTCTGCATCAGGAATGCAGGTTGCCTTATGGCTCACCTAGTGCTCAAAGTTCAGTTTCTTACTTAGGCAGTTTCAAATAATAGATGTTTATAGCCAGTGTTCTATGGCATTTGATCTTTTTCCCAAAGAATTAAAAAAGACTTAAATCTAGACATATTAGATAATGGTAGATGTGAATTCATTGTTATGTTAAATAATTTTATAATAAATATAAAGTACATAATTTGGAAAGTCTACCTCTGGTCAGTTTTCTTATTGTGCTACATCAAAGCCCATAAAGAAAATGCAAAGTGGTTCACTGGACCTTATCCCTATCCTTCACTCTGTTCAATCCAGGATTAGGAATAACCTCAGTAATCGGTATCCATTAAAATTACTTCTTCAGATTTTTATATTCATTGAAAAATTTAATGGGTATTTTAATGAAAATTAGGGGTGACATTTTCCTACAGATACTCACACTTGATCTTAGCCAAAGGCCGAGAATATATCCCACAGATTCTCAAAGAAGAGAATTTCATCACCAGTACCTTTTCCCTTCGGTAGCTTTTGTTCGGTTTAATCTAGCAATATTCTTCCCCAATAAATACCCTTTATTGTCACATGTACACATAGATATATACACAATGTAAGAAAAACACTTTCTTGGCCTCTGTTCTTTTAAATTTTTTCATTTTTACTTTTCTTGAATGTTGTTTTTTGTTGCTATTGTTTTGCTTGTTTGTTTATTTCTCAACATTTTGTTTGGTCTTTCTGCTTCTATAACTTCTCATTAAATTCTGGTTTTAAATGTATGATGAACAAGTACAACTCAATTTTTTTATTAAAAAAAAATTGTGCTTCTCTGATAAAGATTTGACCAAAGACACTAATAAAAGAATACAGGCAGGTAACTCTATTAAATAACACATGAGAATTCTTCATAGCTTTCTAAATAAGTTACCACATAGAGAATCTAGTGGACAGTAAATAGCTATAGGCTAAGAGACAATGGATTAAAGGAAAACCCAGAGAAGCAATAGGTTTAGGACAGAGGGTTTCTCTGAGGCATAAAGGAGGCCATTCAGGGTTCCAAAAAAGTTAATACCTGGAGTGTCAATAACTTATCCTAAAAGAAAAAGGAGAAAAGCAAAAAGAGAAAGAAAAAGAGAGAAGAGCAAAATCTCTTCACCTTTTTTATTATGGCATAAGTCACTGTTCAAAAGAGTAGAATACTTCAGACATTTCTTATAAGGGCTTAAAAACTATCTAATTAGCTACAATTGTTATTTGTTCTGTAGATACCATATACTGGGGTAATGTAGTTCAGAGAATCAGTAAAGTATGAGCACAGAAAGTGTTTTGTGCTAAATACTGCTTAATAATCACTAAGCTTATACATAAGATGTTTAAATGCAAAGTGACTAAGTTAAGAATCAGCAGCTTCCAAGTGATAAAAGAAGTAAAAAAAAAAAAATTTACAAAATGAACACCCATGAGGATACTGTTTTTTAAAGGGTAAATACAGATGAAGATATTAAATTTCCAAGCCTAAAGGTCAGATTTAGAAACATAGATATATCACTTAGCAACTATAATTGAGAAAGAATGACACAAAAATTTCAAAATCAGTAGGCAGGTTTACATGGATATGGGACATATATATGAGAACTAGCAGGCATAGTATTTCCCAGGAGAGAAAATGGTAGTTGAGTTTCTTGGGTTGAGCTGCCCAGTCAAATCTTTGGTGCCTCCAAAATCAGTGTCAGTAGGGTTTGTCACTATTGTAGCCACATCTGTTGAGGCTGACACTGAAGCTTGGAACTATGACCAACAAAAATGAGGTCATGAAATGAATAACTACAAATCCCTGCCTGCACATTCTCTAACAGAGGCTTCAGAACACTTGCTTGGGGATTTGTTAGTAGTGAAAGTGATCTAGTAACCATTTATAGCTTTCATTACATTGTTTATAAATAATTAAAAAAAATTTTTTTTGATTATAGTTGGCATAAAAGTTTATATTAGTTTCAGGTGTTCAATAAGTAATTAGACATTCATATAATTATATCATATATAATCACTCTGATAAGTCTAGTACCCATCTGACACTATATAAAGTTATTCCTATATTCCTTATGCTGTACTTTACATCCCCATGACTATTCTGAAACCAGCAATTTGTACTTCTTAATCCCTTCCCCTTTTTCATTTGTCTCCCCAATCACTATCCCATCTGGCACTGTCAAAGTCAAAATGTTCTCTCTATCTCTGAGGTTGTTTCTACTTTGTTTATTTGGTTCTTAAGATTATTGACCGGAAGATGGATAAAGAGGAGACTTCTTTTTTTTAAAAGATTTATTTATTGTTTTTGACAGAGAGAGAGAGAGAGATACAGTCAGAGACAGAGAGAAGGGGGAGGGCCCAGAACAGTCTCCATAGTTGCACATCATTGGTTTTTCCACATAGTTGCATTCCACAGGTGGGCGGGGCTGCACAGGGCAGGAACTGGGCCGGGGTCTCGCCCCGGTGAGAACTGAACTGGGGGCACTTCCCAGTTCAGCATGTGGGTCCGCATGAGCCAGTGCCGGGATTCCATCCTCGGTCCCTGGGGCTGCAAAGTGAGCGCCTAACCCACTGAGCCATCCCGGCTTCCCCAAGAGGAGACTTCTGAAGTATTGTTTCTTGATTGGTGTTCTGGTTACCTCTGTGTATTCACTTTGTGAAAATTAAAAGCTGCAAACTTGTGTTCTGTGCTCTTATATATGTTTCACTTCAATATAATGCTTAGATAAAAATATTAAAATAAATATATTTTGCTTCTTCTAAAGAAGAACATGGTGAATACTACAATCTTCATTTGGCTTTTATTTTCCATTATCTGACACTGAAATAGAATATATTTTTATATTTTTATTATAAATGTGTATTTTTTTCTAAAACTTGCATAACCATGTCATTTTTTTATTGAATCAATTATCCTTTTCTTATGGATTTATAGAAGTTATGAATATATATATATATATTCATAAATATAAGATTAGTATTTTCCTTTAAGAGGTAAGCTAAATTAAGAAAATCTTGTTAAACAGTTACCATTTGTATTATACCTTATAATAATAAATAATTATCATTGTTAATATTGTTACCCTATTTTTTAAAAACATACATAGATTATCCTAAGATATTATACACATTTAAGCATGTTAAAAGTGGAAGCCTCTAGGATATATGTTACATAAGATTATTTTTTGTTTGTTTATCTACATTTTCCACTTCTAAATTGTATCATGCGTGAATTTATAAATATATAAACACTTTAAAAATAAGACTCCAGGGGAAGCCGAGATGGCTCAGTGGGTTAAGCGCTCACTTTGCAGCGCTGGGGACGGAGGATCGAATCCCGGCCCCTGCTCATGCAGAACCATGTGCTGAACTGGGAGTTCCCCCAGTTCAGATCTCTCTCTGTCTCTGTCTCTCTCTCTCTGTCAAAAATAAATAAATAAATAAAAATATATTAAAAAAAAAATAAGACTCCAAGAAAATATAGTAAGTTTTAATAAAGTTTATAGATGAGAAGCATATGGTGAACTTATTTCTTTATACTTTCATATTTATTACTTTGCATTTATAATAGATAAAGTGGATTTAGATGTTGATTTTCAAAGACATGTATGACATAATAGTCTATAATTTAAGAATTGTTATATTTATATATAAAATAAAGAGTGTAATCCATCCTCTCCAAACTTATTGTTACATTAACTGTGATTTCAATCTCCCGAAAGGACTATTTTATGAAACTAGACAATGCAATTATAAAGTCTATTTGAAAGAAAATAATGTTTAATTTGGTCAAGAAAAAAATTATAACATATGCAATGAGAAAGAAGTTTTCATAACATGTATTAAAATGTACTACCAAACCACGGATGGCTCAGCAGGTTGAGTGCTCTCCTTGCAGCCCTAGAGTATAAGGATTGAGTCCCAGTCCCAGTCCCAGCCCTGGCCTGTGGGAACCCATATACTGAATTGGGATGTGCTTCCCATCCCAGTTCTGTTCCCACTGGGGCAAGCTTCCCATGTGGGAGGTCCCTGCTTTGGCTTCAACCTAGGGGCATGACTCTCATGTGGGAGTGAATGAAACTATATCAAAAACTGATGACATATAACTATGAAGACTGCTCTGGGCCCTTCACATCCTCTCTGTCTCTCTCTGTCAAAAACAATAAAATAAATCTTAAACAAAAGAAAAAATAAGAAAAGGCTGATTCTGAAATAGCAGGTCTAGAATAGAATTTGGAACATTTATTTCTGGAAAGCTCTCATGTGAGGTTAATGCCACAAACTACAATTTAGTAGAACTCTAAAATACACTTCTAAAAATATGTCCTGGAATGTTAACTTTGTCATGTACAAAAAGATATATTTACTAGTATGTTTATTATGGAATTGGAAACCACCCAAATATTTATCTAAAAGGGAATGTCTCTATAAACTAAGGTATAGCCATTCTACTGGGATATTATTATACAGTAGTATAAAAGGATGAAAAGGTCAACCTATACTGATATAAAAGAGTTCTTTATTAAGAGAAAAGACAATGTTGGAATAGAAAGTGTGTAGCATCATCTTGCTTATATATTTTGCTGATTATGAAGGGAAAATATAGGGTGTATGTATCAGGAAAGATAACCTATGGTGCAAATGTTGAGTAAAGAAGGTGGTAAGTGCTGAGATAAACTTCTCTGATCACCGCTGTCAAATTTCATGTCAGGAGACATAGCTCTTGGTATAATAAGGAACCCAGTCAACTTGGAATAATACAAATAATTACAAAATCACTTGAGTGATAAGTTCTCTTTAATTTTTCCCCCTCTTCTAGAGTATAAAACCTATGTACGTCTCCCTCCCCAAACCACTTTTTTAGAATAGTTTTTGATAGTTGTTAATAACTCTTGCTTTAAGTAAATAAGTGTGTTTCAGTCAAACTGGGCTTAGAACTTGAAAATTGTTTTGCAGGAAGTAATTAATTACAAAAATAATGACTCCACTCAGACCACTAGAACTTAATACTTAACTATGCACTGTGTTGAATCAAATTTCAAGTTGAAGATTCTGAGAAATCATGAAGGTAAAAAGTAAAATTAAATAAAGTTAATATCTTATTTATTCCAAAAGACAATTATTTATAGAATTTCAAAATATGAGTCACTCAAAAGTAAAGGGGAAGGAGAACTGACTCTGGGTGGTGAGCACACAATGCAACTCATAGGTGTTATATTACAGAATTGGACACGTGAAACTTGTATAATTTTACTAATCAATGCCACTGTAACAAATTTAATAGAAAAAATAAAACATTAGAAATAAAATGTAAAGGGGAGCTTTAAGATGATCTACACTAGTTTTCTGTAAGGTTTGACTTATTTCTGATATATATTGACTAACCGTAAAGCAATATTCTTTATCCATTTCTAAACAAATGATAGGTGAGAATTTATTAAGTCATCATTAAGATATTTGAGTGCCTGATGGTTAGTAATGGCAGTATGCAACAGTTACATTGTATGTTGTATACTGGTTTGACTTCAAATACACTTGTTCATACTTAAGTGAAGTTGTTTTGATCCACTTGTTTATGACAGAGACAGAAAATACTTATTTCAGAAGCAAAGTTGTTATATTATATAAGAATAAAGTAAGTTATGTTGGGATGTCATCATCTTATTTGCTGTCATTGATAAACACCCAGCATTTGAAGAAGAAAATATGGCAAGAAAACATTTAGACCAGTCGTGTCCAACCTTTTGGCTTCCCTGGGCCACATTGGAAGAACTGTCTTGGGCCACACACAAAATACACTAACCATAATGATAGCTGATGAGCTATCAAAGAAAAAAAAAAGAAAAAATAATTTAAAAATCTCATAATGTTTTAAGAAAGTTTATGACTCTCTGTTGGGCCACATTCAAAGCTGTCCTGGGTCACCTGCGGCAGGCTGGACAAGCTTAATTTAGACTGTAAGTACTGAGAGTTTGTGAAGACTGTTCTAGAGTATCTTTCACCTACACTAAGCTCTCTGAGGATTTTGAGGCATTAGTTCCTGCTGTGGCCAAGGTGACTCTTTGGTAGGTGGTGGTGCTACATGCAAAGACTTCTGGAATCATAACCCTAGGATCAGAGGAGCCCACCAGCTAACACCAGCACCTTCATCCCATAGCAACGTGCTCTAGCAACAAGGGACTCCCATTTCGCTCTGGCAGCTGGAGGTCAGCTCATAGTTGGTTAAGCTATCTCTCCAAAAAAACTAAACTCATATAAACAATATAAGTACACCTTAGTTTAATTTGAATTTTTTTTCTTTTTGTCTCTCTTTGCCGGGAACATTAGTGAAATTAACCTATCACTGCTTTGGAGTATGTTATTTCTTTATTAGTTCGTTAAGAGATATGATTCTGTATACTATTGGCTTATGAAATTATTATATTTTTCACAACTAACCTGTGTTAAATAAATTACAGGCAATGATAGAATCAATATTTGAGTATAACTTTGCTACCTCCCCTAGAACAAAACAGAACATTGAACATAAGAGAAAATTTGCACAGGGAGAAATTAATACATATGGAAACATATATGAAAAGTATATATGATGAAGATTGATTACAGGGGAAGCCTGGATGGCTCAGTGGGTTAAGCGCTCACTTTGCAGTGCAAGGGACCCAGGATCGAATCCCAGCCCCGGACCGTGCGGACCCATCTGCTGAACTGGGGAGTGCCCCCAGTTCAGTTCTCTCTCTGTCTCTGTATCTCTCTCTCTCTCTCTGTCAGAAAAAAAAAAAGATTAGAATGCATTGAAATTGTAAAATTGGAGATTCATTCTAAAGGTATATTAATACAAATTAATGACTTGCATTCATCCTGATAAAAAAGTGAATGCCATGTTTTATTTAGTATAAAATTGAATCTAATCATGTGTATACTTAGTGCTCTCTGATGGTCTTCAATGATCTGTTTACTAGATTCTAATAAGAAAAACAACGAATGAGACATGTGGGGGAGGCTATAATGTTGGCAAACATCTCTAAAGTACTAGACTGCACTAAGTACTTAAAAGTACTTTAAGGAATGGTAATCTAGTTTATATTCAATTTATTTTATTTCCATACAGAGCCCTGAGGAACATACTCCATTTGTTGCACAAAAGGCAATTACAGTAATGGGCTGTTATAAGAGTTTCCAGCTTTCAGAATTAGTTTTTACTATTTAACAGTGTATTTTCAGATGGCTATGAGGCTAATCATTTCTAATTCTTCAGTAACTATGTTTATAGGATCGTCATAAATACTAACTATATCATTCTCTCAGTATTCAGTGTAGACTATCATGAATGAACTAACAGAAAAGAAAAAGAAAAAAAAATAACCTTGGTTTATCATGAAAATAGAATCACAAAGAATAACTTCATGGTAACAAGTTCTCTTGCCAGAAATATAAATTGTTCATATAAAATGCTTTTATAACATCCTCACTGGAAAAACACCATCACTTCAAACTCAATCACATAGTAAAAAAAAATGGTCCAATTATAAATACTTTACTCTGCAGCTCCCATTTCACTTCTTTAAATGAAACTTATTGAGAAGTGCAATATGCTATGTGTGGCTGCTCTGTTAAAAAGAAAGGGGGAGGTTTTTTAAAAGTTTGCCCCTAGGTCTTGCCCTTTTATTTTCCTGAGATATGCTACTCACTAGCTCTGTGCCTTTGGGCAAATTAGTCTCTTTTCTGGCTTCAGTTTTGTTTCTGTTTTTGTTTATAAAAGAAGGCAATTCCTTTCTCCTAAAGTTGCTGACAGAAGGTACTGTTAAATGTGAAGAAGTCAACCAATGTGTGTGCAGTATATGTTCATTAAGTGTTCTTTTTTATCCTTAAAGCCTGAGACCCTGAAGCCCTAGAACAAGAAAATATTTCACTGCCTGGGCCCAATTATTTCTTGTCTTGGTCTTTGGGCCATAATATTTTATTATGATCTGATTTCAGGCACTATTTGGCCCTTGGAGGTTTATAAAATTGTGTAGTGTTACCCGTAGGCAGCAACAACAGGGCCACAGGGAGAGAGCAGAGAAGGAAAGGAAGAAGGAGGTGAGTGGAGACAAAGAGGAGATGAGATTTTTCTTAAGAAAAGGTTCAGCTAGAGCTAACTAATGGATTATAACACTATTATCATTGTGGGCAGGAAAACATCTCCACCCGCCGTGTTGCCATGATCGTTCCAACAAGGGCCAAGTAAGGACAAGGGAATCCCACACCCAGATTGTAATGAGTGATCACAGACAGCAGGGACCCACCTTATTCTAATATAATCCTAAATGTCTTTGTTCTTCAGGGCAGTGGCCCTTTTCCTGGCTTGCCTAGGCTCATTATTTTGAAAGTGTAATCTTTTTTCTTTACTTTAATACAGCCTCTGCTTGTTTGTCTTTGTTCATGTGTGGCATTGTACATTCTGGAATGCTTTCTTGCAGTGGTACAGGACCGTTTTATTTTATAACAGTAGTATTTCTCAGTGGGGGCACTATGAGCATTTGAGATAGGAAAACTGTGTAGGGCAGTCCCAAACATATAGTAAGATGCTTGCACATCTAAATGTTTCCCACTAAGTGCCAAAAGCAAATCAGTCATTTTAACAACCCAAGACAAGCAAATAAACACAATGCACCTACACATTTCCAGTCACCCACAGTTTTCCTGGTAAAGAGCCTCTGGACCCTTCAAAATCCCACAAGACTTCTTCCTATGTTATCTAGGTTCTCACACAATTGAATAAAATATATTTATTAATGAATTTGTAAAGGCTAGATACAACTTAAAGTTCAATTAAGATAAACTCTCCTTCCCTACTTATTATTATAAACAAGACTCGGTCCAGGTCATCTAGAAGGTATGTAAACATGCAGGCACCACCAACACTTCAGGCTGTTGATATGTAATTAGCTTTGAGAATTAAAAAAAAAAAAAAAGAATTATTATAGACCCTGCACCTGAAGAAAGCTGTAAAGTCCTCTCCCTCTTGTAGGATAAGACCCATTTGTACCTTGAAAATTTCAAAACAGAAAACAGAATTCCCATCCACAAGTCCCTTTGGATAGACTATCAAATTTACCTAATTAGCATTTTTAGAGTATAACCAGAACACTTTTTAAACTATTGTGACTAAATTTCACCTTCCCCACATCCCAAATAACTGTACTTCATTTTAAAGGAGTACCTTTAAAAAAATTTTTTTGCACTGAATTTGTCAATTCCTATATCTAGATGTTGGAATAAATGATATGCTTCACTCTTCAGGTTGAGTAGTTTGTGATTTCCTTTAACAGCTTCTTCCTCTGCCCGAAGGCTGACTTCTGTGTTTTTCTGTGAAGTCCAAGTGGCCTAATTTGTTGTTGGCTAACTTTCTGTTTCTGGTCTTGAGTCACATCTAATTCTCAGCGGATGTTCAGTGCAGATGACTGACAAGCTTCTCTGACAGCAATAAATAAAACAACTTCCTGACTCAGTTTACCAGCTCTGCCCCCTCCCCTGGTTGTCTCAGCACATATGGGCCCTATTTCCCAAACACTTAGCATTCGTAAATTGAACTCTTCACAGTAGGATAACCACATCTTTACATACCTTGGCAATCACAAAGGAAAATTTCCCCTATAAGTTGTGGATACTTGGTGTGTAGAAACTATTGTGCCTGCACTTGACAGTAGAATCTGTCTCCTCAGTTACCCCAAATCAGATGATGGTGCAGTCCCACTGTGGAGGACCATGGTAGCCACAGCCCAGCTGCCTGAGGCTGTCACTAAGCAGCTGTCAGGGAGAATCCCAGTGCTTCTTTCTCTGTTGTTTTGGTGACAGTGACTGCTGTCTGATTTGGCTTCTGATAACAAACAGAGCCACTGAGAGCTTTTCAACACTTCTCCAAACCCCCACAAATGAATGCCTGCAGGCTCAAGGAGGATGAGCTCCTCCAGTCCCTGACTCAGGCAGAAAAGGAGGAAGCCCTACAGCTGGCCTGCTAGCCCAGCGAACCCAGAGGACCGGAGACCAGCATCTCCCTCCCTCATCACGTGGCTTACCACATCCCAAAGGACAAGTGTGAAACTATTATTAAGATAAAGAAACGTAGGGAAAGCTGGGATGGCTCAGCAGGTTAAGCTCTCGCTTTGAAACCCCGAGGACCAAGGATCGAATCCTGACTCCCGCCCAGGCGGACCCACATGCTGAACTGGGGTGTGCTTCCTGAATGCGGTGAGGCCCTCAGTTCAGTTCAAAAATAATAAATAAATAAATAAATAAAAGATAAAGAAACGTCAACAGGCAAAGAAAAGCAATTTTTTTTCATACCCGTAGGATATAATAGAATACAATGTTACACAAGTCCTAATGTGGGTTATGGCAGGGTCACTTGTAGATTTCCCTGAACATCACGATTCATGTTCAAATGGATATTGTTCACTAGGTTCACGAAGACATTTTGTGGACTCTTGCCCCAAACATAGAGGGGAAAATACCAACATGCCTCTTGTCATTTTCCAGGTTTTTATGTTCTATGGGACTTAATGGATTACCCAGGTGCTTCAAGTGTCCTTACTCTTCATAAAAATGCTTTGTTGGTTTATTTTTTAAACCTGGGGAATTTGATGTGGAACCACTTGAAAGGTAGCAAATGAAATAATTCCCAAGATCCATGGAAAAATATGTAACTCAGTATTTTCTTTTCAGCTATTTAAATAACTGCTCCTGTCGAGCAATGAACTTGTCATGCCAAATGCTAATTCTTGCCCCTCGGAAGCGATTCCGTAGTGTTTGGGTTGGTACTATGGATACTAGTCTAATGATAGGAAGCCAAGCACTGTGATTTGATGTTTCACTCCAAATACAGCATTCCTGTTGTCTTGGACAGCACAGGTAGTGGCAATATGGCCCATGCTCTTAGAGCTCATGTACAATGACTGCTTGGAATCAACGAGAGTCAATGGAGTTAGCACCTGACAATCCAGATCCAATCCAGAGCCAAAACCTCAGATCACTAGGTTTTGAGTGCTGCTCACCCACCCATGTCTTCTTTGATCAGAATACCCTAACTCTTAATCTATCGCCTTCATTTCCCAGACCCTTCAACTATTGTGTACCCCTCATGACTTTATCACAAATCATTGTCAGACTAGCAAAGTGTAACATTCCTTTAAACCTGCCCTCGTCAGGTCTACAGCTTCACTATGGGTGGCCCTGAAGGTGCGTATTTCAGCCATGCACTCTCATCTTAAACAATTATTGTGCAGAGAGGTGTATGTAAAACTACCAATCTTACAATTAGAGAGATTTTGAATCATATCCCTAGCAGGAGGGAGAATTTTTATGAAATTATCAACATTCTCTGTCTTGTTTCCCTTTGTTAGCAAAAGATTATGTATGGGAAAAAAATCTAAATTGTATATTTACCCATTCATACACAATGTTTGTACTACACTTGAGTTTGTTCACCTTCATTTCTACTCCAAGACTTGCCACTGTGCAAGGGAGACAAATGTACGTTGAAAAAGCTACTCTATGTTTCTAATAGATCCTACCCATTTCTGTATGAAGAACTACTCTACTACATATCATATTACCTTTGGTTGAGACTTTGCCCTACAGATTAGTTATAAAAATACTATTTCATGTTCTAAAGGATCAGAAATACATTGTGTTTTTCTCATATTATTCCTTGGTAATCTTTTCAAAATTGACCAAATTGTGATTATTTCTAATTTAAAATTTACATGAAATTGAGCCCTATTGGAAACAAATTGACTTTGAAACTCAAAAATTATTTTCAGTTGTTAGAGTAACACTGAAAAACTAGTCTGTGAAGTTCACATAATTTCTATTGCTACCTTTTTAATGGTTTTTAGAATATATTAAGAAACTATTTTAATTTATTGCTGTGGCATTATTTATAAAATACACAGTACAGAGAAGGAAGACGTTAATTGTGTGTATAATATAAATTTTACAAATTTTAAGGGACTAACATGAGACAAAATATCACTTTTTTTTAAATTAAATGAACAGTTTTTAGCACATAGCAAGTATTTTAAAACAATTTTAAAAATTTATCTGAATTCTGGGGATGCCAGGATAGTTTACCAGGTTGAGTGCTTGCCATGCAACTGCAAGGTCCGAGAATCAAATCCCAGCCCCAGCCTGTGCAAACCCATATGCTAAACTGCAGTGTAACTGTTAACCACTGGGATCCTAGCAAAGGTTTTCGCCTCCCATGTAGAAGGCTCCCAATTTGGTTCCTGCCCCAAACCGCCCCACATTCACCTGTATGGAATGAAACTATGTTGCAACTAATTGTTGCCTTGCAGCTGCCAAACCAGATGTTCCCTTGCACCAATCTCATGACATCACAAGCAAGTGTCTAGGAACACTGAGACCCGAAGGAATGATTTCAGTAAAGCTTCCTTGAGGGGAGCATCTCGGAATGCTGAGACCCAATGGAATGATATCCGTTGTTCTCCCTTATCAGATGGTTTCAAAATTATGACTCCATCCCCTGGGATTGTCCATGTGTGTGAAGGCACAGTACATGTTGGGGCACAATGAGGACTCTCGGGAAAACAGTTGCCACGCATGAAACTCACAGATTGTGGAAAAAACAAGTTGCACTTCCTTGTACAATTACTAATAAAAATTTAGCATTGGCCCAATTCGGGGATCAGTCCTTGAGGCTTGAGTCCCTTGGCCCCACTTGCAATCTATTCTTGGCTACTGTCTTTCTTAACCCTGTGCTGCCCTTCTTGCATCCCACAGCTCTTGTCCTGCAGGATGGAACAACTAATGATGTAAAACTATGGAGACATCTCTGGGCCCTCCCCCCATTCTCTCTCTTTCTCTCTTTTTTTCACCTTCTCTCAAACAATAAAATAAACTTTTAAAAAATTCATCTAAATTCTATGTGTGTGTACACATGTGTGTTTTGCCTCTGGCTATACTTCTAAAAATTTACATTTTTCTGGAATAGTCTTTCAAGCAGCGATTGAAGAGTAGTTTCATAAACTAATCATTCTCACACATAAAACATGTTCTTCCTAAAACTCAACAAAAATGACAGCTCTAATGCTAATTGCTCCTAACCCTACAACTTTGTTAACTTTGTCTTCCTCCATAATCTCCCTAATTTCATCTTGTTAGCTCTAATTATGTTGCCATATACAATGCTACTAACTTCAACCCATTTGTCATTTATATCAACATAATATTTTGGCTTTCTTAACAGGTTCCTCTTTTAGTTGATTCTCAAGCAAAGCATTCATTTAATGATACTAAGTATTGCTCATAAGTCACTTTCTATTAAATTAATTAATGCTTTTCTGGGGGGGGCACTCTGAAACACAAAAGGTGTTAATTTATACATGTTATCTTTGATAGTGCAGTATTTGCTTTATTATCCTAAAATAAGTAAAATAGTTCTTATCTTGTAAGCTTTTTAAATTGCAATGGGATGTCATAATACATATGAAAGAACTCTGTAAACTAAATATCACCACCACAAATAATGCAGAATATTATTATTATCATTATGATCATTCTTGCATCTGATAAAAGTTTAAAGTATGAAGAAAATAGATCTGTTTCCTTAAATGTTAAAACCTTCTACTAACATCTGATCTTAGTTTAAACCACTCCAAGGTGGTTGTCCAAAGCTATATTAAAAGAGAATCAAACTGGGTAAATAATTGTGCAGTTATTGCAACCTAAAATGTTGGACTGATCCTCAGTGCTATCTTCTGCTTGTTGAACTGATTTGTACCATCCGTTAACACTGAAGAACACAGTTCCTCCCTAGCAGCCTAAAACCCATTGAAAACCGTAGAAATATGTGCAACTTTCCCAATCATCACAAAAACAAAATTTAAAACAGGATACCACTACCCACCCACTAGAAAGGTTAAAGTTAAAAGACTGACAATATCAAGTGTTGATGAGGATATGAATCCACCATAACACACATAATCTGCTGTGGAAATGGAGGATAGTCACTGTGGAAAACAGTTTCATGATACCATATAAAGTTTAACATAGATTTTCCATAAGACCTAGAAATACCACTTCTAATTATTTTTTCAAGAAAAAAGAAAACATATATTCATGAAAAAATTTGTAAATAAATGATCATAGCGTCATTTTCATAACAGCCAAAAATTGGAAACAATCCGAATATCCATCAAATGATGAATGAATAAACACATAGTGGGCTATCTATACTTTGGAAACTACTCAGCAATAAAAAGTGACAAAATGTTAATATATGTGACAACATGGATGAATCACAAGAACGTGCTAAGTGAATAAAATCAAAGAACTGACTGCATAATGTATGGGCCTATTTTGTGAAGTTTTATTTGTTTCTTTTCGTCTGTGAAGGACCCACACATTTTGGCCTATAAAGTTTTACAGTCTGGATTTTGCTACTTCTACACTCTTGATGTAATTTAACATGTTCCACTGTCCTCTGTTTTTCCTGCAAATTGACAGCTGATCCAGAGAATGGATCAGACACAGTTTTGATCCTTTTGGCAAAACTATGGTACTATTTTTATGAACTTAATAACAGACCAAAAATAGATAGTAAATTAATGGACCAAAGTTAAGAGAGTACATTAACTGCAACAGAACAACAAACAAACATTTGGATGGCGGAAACATTTTAAATTTTATTTATTGTGCTGGTAGTTACGTAACACTATAGAATTCTCCTTATTTATCAAACTGTATAATTAAGTTAGTAAATTTTATTGTATATGAATTATATTTTAATACAATTGAAGGAAAAGAAATAAAAATACTAATATTAAAAATGAACATATAATAAAAGCAAAAACAACCACAAGTGCATTATGCATAAATATATTTTAATATTTTATTTTATGCTTGTTAAGATTTTCAATATTTATACAATTCATGTGTGTTTCTCTTTATAAAAATTCTATATACTATGTAATATTTTAAAATATATTGAAAAGCAATGAATACTTGTTGAAAAAAATCTGAAGTCACAGAAAGATACATAAAAAAGATAATTTTCCTATGATTTATTTCATTTAATAACTAATAATAATTCAAGGATATGGAATTCAGGGTAAGTGCCTCCTTTCTTTGCTAATCTTAGAAATCTAGAAAAAGTATTGTTTGTATCATGATCTTCACTACTCAATTAAATGCTTTTGCTTGCTCAGCTCTATGACCCCTTAAAAAAATAGATGCTGCTTCTCTCTTTGGCACGCATTAATAAAAAATTTAAACTTTTATGTACATAGTGGATTGTGCCAATGTAATTAATTCTAAAGAAATGTTTTTCCAAGAAGAAGTAACTGTGCAGAACAACAAAATGGAAATTGTCATTCACAAGACATTTGAGAATGGTTTTCTGAATCTTCAAATGAAGAAAACTGGAATAATTTTTATTTTAATATTGGTAAATTTAATATCTTTCATCTGACTTCTTGTTTGAAATCTTTTTAAAGAACTTGTGATATAGTAAGAATAAAAAGTTTGTGCAATATATTTGCAATTACTGTATTTATTTAAGTACAACTATGGCACAGAAATTGTCCAGTTGATAAATAATTAAGTTTAATAGACAATATGTTAGTGTTATAAAGTATGATTTAACTTTATTAAATGTTGGAATATATATTTTATTTGACAACAGTAGGTATCA
This sequence comes from Craseonycteris thonglongyai, assembly GCA_004027555.1. NCBI lineage: Eukaryota > Metazoa > Chordata > Mammalia > Chiroptera > Craseonycteridae > Craseonycteris > Craseonycteris thonglongyai. The sequence continues at coordinate 18,007 of PVKE010021132.1, forward strand.
ATGATTCTAAACCCTTAAGGAGTTCTGTAAAACTTCATTGTTTTTAAGTACTACTGAAGTATTTCACATAAAATCTATCAGAAACCAACAAATATTTTTCTCCCATTACCAGAACCATCCATATGAATAATTCTGCTTAATCTTTTAAGAGAGATCATTGTCTGAAATGGTGTTGGTTGGCTCTCTGACAAATGGCTTATGCCCATACAGGGCAATAAACTGTAAAATATCTGACTGTTCATTCACTACTCAAAAATCTCCCTGACAGATAGCACCAACACAGCATTGGAGGTCAAACAGGAATAGACATCACTTTAATAAGGTGAAGGAGGATGTCGTGATTCATATCCAAGGTCTTTTTGCAGCTTGCCTCTTTTTCTAACAAAGCTCAAGACTTGAGCTACTTTTCCAGAATACCAAACTCACAAGGATGGGGAACCTGCTCCACCTCTCATCTGTGTGCTTAGATTAAAGTTGATCACAGTTGTCTGGATAAATTTATACAGGATGGCCAGCTGTGAGGCAGCCTATCTGGTATAGGACAAATAATAGTCACCTTCAAGCATCTAACATTCAAGGAGAAAGTATCTCTGTAAAACTGTTGTTCGAACAGGCACCTTTTCTGAACCAGGGTGTGTGTGTGGGGGGGGGGGGAAGGGGAGGGAGTGAGTCACTCTGCGACAAAAGTTAAAGCTAGATAAAAGCAATGTTACAATCTGGGCCTTGAGAGCCATTTAAAATGTGATGTCTGGTGAATGGGGTGATTTCAGAAATTTTATTTTTTATAGGAACTTAACATTTTTTACTTTTTATCATTCTTTCAAGAGAACTAAATAGCTTCCCATTAGATTGATTTTTTTTTTTTAACCTATAGTTTCATATTCCTCCCATACTGTGTGGGAAATGTCTGTGAGCTGTGTAGGTGGTTGAAATAAAAAGTCATCATATTAATGAATCAGAAAAATAACCTGTAGTGTGGTTATAATCTAGGAACTAAAATTTTGTGGTCTTTTGTGAGATTCAAGTCTTCCTCCTCAGACTTGGGGGTGGGGTGTGTGTGTGTTAATTTTGTGTCTATATATTTATTTCTTGAATAGCTGTTGGAGGACTCAAATAAAAGAGTTGATGTAATATTCTTATCATATAGAAGACTTCAGTATTGTGCCAATACTTTTCTTTTATTTTTCTCTGGAGAATAGACTTTAAATTCCACATAGTCCAGTTGGAATTCTTCTTCCTTGGTTTCAAAATTTAGCACCATTATATGATTTTCTCTTATCCATTTGATTTATTTAATCCTTTATATCCCATTTTATCCCATTATCATCCTCCATACACACACACACACACACACACACACACACACACACACACACCCTCCTCTCACCCTTCCCCATCTCCACACACCCAACACATGTCAACATACAAATCACACTATGCTACTTGATTTATAACAGGATTTATCTTTCAAATTGTCTAGGCTGAAGTCTACTTTAATTAGAAAGTATATGAAGAGTCCATGTCTTGACTAGTTCCTATATTCTATCGGCTCAGAATCAAATTACATTATAACCAGTCAGAGCAGACTATCATTTTTCACATCTCTCCAGTTCTCCTTCCAGTATAATGATATATGCCCCACCCTATTGAACTCAGGCCTACTCTATGACATCTTTTGACTAATAAAATTTGAGAAGAAATTATATAGTTTATTTGTTGGCAAAGGTTTTAAGAGCCAATGTTTATGTCATACATTGTTTTCTTTCTTCCTTATGACTAAAAATAATCCAGAAATTTGCTGCACTGTTAGCCTGAGTCCCAAAAAGCAGACACAATGATAACACAGGGTTCTCAGCTAAATTTCAATGGAAATATATTACAAACAAGAAATAAACATTTCTGAGCCAATGAGATTTGGGTGATTCTTTATTATTACACTATAGTTTAATCTACCCTCTCATGATTAGTGTACTACTCTAGCCTAAATGAGGTACTTTATTTTAAATAAGTAGACTTCATCCTTGTTTTATGTTCTTGAATATAATATTTATAAACCTTTATAATACTATAGCAAGTTCAGTTGGCTGGATCAGTTTTATACACTCTAACTTAAATTATACACACAGGGAAAGCCAGGATGGCTCAGCGGGTTAAGCGCTCGCTTTGAAGCCCTGAGGACCGAGGATCGAATCCCAGCTCCTGCCCGGGCAGACCCACATGCTGAACTGGGGTGTGCTTCCCGAACACGGTGAGGCCCCCAATTCAGTTCAAAACAAACAAACAAACAAACAAACCTAAATTATACACACACATTTGCTTTGGATTACTCATACAAGTATATGTGTTGAGAACCACTGATAATCACAAGCTCAAAAGTATATGTTATTGGGGAAGCTGGGATGGCTCAGCAGGTTGAGTGCTCCCTTTGCAACCCTGGGGACCAAGGATTGAATCGCCCATGCAGACCCAAGTGCTGAATTGGGGTGTGCTTCCCATGCGAGAGGCCCCAATTGAATGGCCCATGCAGATCCATTTGCTGAATTGGGGTGTGCTTCCCCTGCAAGAGGCTCCCAGTTTGATTCTCACCCCCTGGCTTGGCCCCTGGCTTGAGGAGGCATGCCCTAGCCTGGTTTCTACCCAGTGTGGCCCTTGCCCACCTGTGTGGAACAAAACCATGTCAAAAGCTGATGATGTACAAATATGGAGACTGCTCTGGGCCCTTCCCCATCTCTCTGCTTTCTGTCTTTGTCTCTGTCTCTGTCAAAAACAATAAAATAAATCTTTTTAAGAAGTATGCTATTAAATATCAAAGAATTTATCACTTTCTTTGAAATTTTTCTGAAAAATATCAATTCATTGAAAAGTTATAACAGGATTTCTTGCATCCAGCGTAATCTAGCCAAATGTCATGAAATCACCTCTGTTCCTAGCATCAGACTGAACTGCAAATGCCCTGAAGTGAATGTTAAGACTGTAGCTCTGTGCTTGAGTCTCTAGAACCTACTCCCATAACTTGATAATACTTTTTTGGATTTCCATGTAGCATTTGCCCTTGGTTTCCTATCAATATAATCCTCCCATCTGTTGTGAAACCCCTTTATTCATCTTTGGCACCTTAATGATGATTGCTTTATGAACTGTGATCCGATAATGTTATCACTCCTCGTGCACCAGGCTTTCTATTGCCAGCTTTAGCGTCTTTTTTCAGCCCCAGTACCTGTGTAGAGTCCCTTCGTTGTCTATTCAGCTCCTGTTGCTATCGCAAGATTTGGTTTCTATGTTAATCTATCTATAAAATGAGTCATTTTGATCAAACTATACTGTGATCAACACTGGACTATGAATACCCATTCTGTTTGTTACTGACTTTGTGGCATTATAATTTTGAGCTTTATTCTGACTCGTGATTTTTGTGAGAATTTAATAAAACATATAACCAAAAATAGTTTGATTAATTGTGTGTGACAAATTTGTTTACTTATGGGAGCTGGAAAAAGGATTCAGAGAAGTAACTCTTAATTTTCTATCGCTCCTATGTGTATGCGCGCGCACACACACACACATTCATTTCTTAGAGCTAAGTGAAATGCTTTATACATATTTTTATAGATCCTGAAGTTTATAACAGATAAACTGTTAAACAGTTTTTTTGAAAGAACACTGTCACATGGAGCTCACCATATAGTTTCCCAGTGAGCAAGGCAGATTAAGAGGGGCTTTGGCAGAAATTTAAAATGAACACTAGAATACTAGGTGAGTATTTGGCCTAGTACACAGTTCAGGCTTTGACTTAATTTATATATTAGCTGTCTAGCATAGTTCATATTTCTTGTCTGACTAGTTATAGGAGATACAATAAAAGGAACAAGTGACACATACTCACAAACAGGTAAGTAGTCTCATTTCTGATCTACTCCTCCAGTGGTCAGTTGCTCCTGTCACTGATCATAGACTTAAATAGAGAAACTAATGAGTTAATAGAGAACAAATCAACAAAATAGGTTAATATATAAAAAGGATAATTTTTGGGGGGGGATACTGCTTGGGTTCTACATTTTCACTGCCATTTACCTGTTGTGTGACCTTGAATAAATCATTTAATCTTGATAAATCACATTTTATCATCTTAAAATGGTGCTATACGAGATCTGGAAAGTATCCAGCCATGTAATATGAAAAATAGAGGCATTTATTTAAGAAGATACAAGACACAAGAAATATGGTACATAGGGCAATGACACCTCAGTCCCCTTCAAAATAGGCATCTTTATTGACTGTAGCCTGTACACATTCCATATTCCTAGGTGTTCTGCTTGCTGCAGGTCTTCTGGTACATAGATCAGTCTCAACAGATTCTCTACCATCTTTGAAGCATTTGTGCCACACTTTTATTTGCTCAGCACTCATTGTATCATGCCTGAAAGCCTTATGAATCATCCAAAAAGTTTCCATGGACGAATGTTCAAGCTTGAAGCAAAATTTGATGCAGGTTTGTTGCTCTACTAGTTCAGTCATTTTAAATGCAACAGCTTCCCAGTACACATTTTCACTCAACAGCGTCTAGCACCCTCACTGACTAGATACAGTGATGTTATTGTTCATGCATGTGCATTCCAGTCCACTCTCCTTGGCTCTCAGGTTACACTGATGTACAAACCCTTCTTGTTATATTGACAGTGGCTGATTTTTTTTTCTGAACTGACCTCATATACCAGGACTGACATCAGAGGATTGTTGTTTAACAGTAAAATGGTATAATATATTAAAGTATATTCCTAGTGTCTGATACAGAAGTATGAATAAAATTAGCTGTCATTATTATTATTTTTAAGCTAAGCATAGTCATGAATTTTACTCATCCTCTATTCATCACACTTTCCTTACAACCACATTATTCCAACAACTTTTCTGCATAGCACATTCATGATTTTGTTTATTCCTGTTCCTCCGTTTTTTCAGTGCTTATAAGCTCTGTATGTCTCTTTGCATATGAAAATAGACCTTCTGTGAATGTAAACTCCTAACCTCATTCCTCCTTTACGATGTCCCTGTTGCCTCGCCATATGGCTCATCCCTTCAGTACCCAGTAAGTTATTACTTACTGGGTAAGGGTTTTGCTGTGCTAACCTACCTCTCAGATAACTATAATACAATATTAATGCCAAAGCTACTGAAAAATTAAACTGTGTGTGATCTTCCTTAGAATTATGCAGCAATAACTCTGACAATAAGCTGTAGTTGCTCAAACAGACTATAAAAGTAAACTGCTACAGCTCGGACAGGTGGCCTAGTCAGGGTGTACATTTTCTGGGCCCTCCCTTTTCATTTTTTGGCAAACAATTCCCTTAGCACTCCACTTCACCTGGTAAAAAAAAAATGTGGTAGGAATTTGTTGAAGCATTTTTTGCTTCCTGGAAGTCATGAGAACAAAATCTGAACAAACCCAGTGTTAAGTTTGGGTGACTCAGCTAATCTCCCCATTTCTTTGTGTGCTCTTTGACTTTATAGATGAGAAAACTGAATCCAAGATACATAGTGACATGGCCCAAATCTTGTGTTAAACAGTATAGTGAGTGTGTTTCTCAAATTAATTTATTTCCCTCTTTATCCTGGAGTTTCCCCAGAGTTTCTCTTAAGCATTTAAATCTTGCTTTTATATTCCTAAGCATTGGCTGCCCCAAACATAGAAAATGCTCATTTGTGTCCCTTTTCTTTCTTATTTTGTTTTCTTCTCATTCTTTCTGGAAAACCACAATGTCAGAATCATAGTGAAACCTTCCTCAATTTCCTTATCAACACATACCAACATTCAAGCCTTTATTTTATATTTGTCATTGTTGGTTTCTAAGCCTTTATTTCCAAATATATTATGATTCTTGCATGAAAAGCCCCATGTCATTTTTAAGAAAATTTTTAAAATTAAGAATTATTTTCTCATCAATATATATGCCCCCAATCAGGAAGCACCAAAATTTATAAAGCAACTACTAACAGATCTAAAAGGAGAATTTGACAAAAATACAATTATAGTAGGGGATCTAAACACCCCCTTGACAACATTGGACAGATCATCCAAGCAGAAAATAAATAAGAAAATTGCAGCTTTAAATGATACATTGCAGGAAATGGACATAATTGACATTTACAGGTCATTCCATCCTATAACAAAGGGCTATACATTTTACTCTAGTGCACATGGAACATTTTCAAGGATAGACCATATCCTGGGACTTAAATTCAACCTCACCAAATTTAAGGGCATCCAAATCATACCAAGTGTATTCTCAGACCACAAAGCATTGAAACTAGAGATCAACTGCAAAAGATCAAGTGCAGAGAGCACCACATATACATGGACATTGAACAACATGCTATTAAAAAGTGGGTCAAAGAAGAAATAAAACAAGAGATTAAAAATTTGTAGAAATGAATGAAAATGAAAACAAGACATACCAAAATTTCTGGGACACAGCAAAAGCAGTATTAGGAGGAATTATATCATTACAGGCCTATCTCAAGAAACAAGAAAAACTACAAGTAAATACCCTCACATCTCATCTTATAGAGCTAGAAAAAGAACAGAGGTCCCCCAAAGCCAGCAGAAGAAAATAATTAATAAAAATCAAAGCAGAACTTAATGAAATTCAGAATAGAAAAACAATAGATAAAATTAACACCACAAAGAGCTGGTTCTTTGAAAAACTCAATAAAATCGACAAACTACTGGCTAGGCTCACCAAAGGACAAAGAGAAAAATCTTATATTTCCAGAATACAGGATGATAGGGGAGAGATTACAACTGATGCTACTGAAATACAAACAATCATAAGAGATTATCATGAAAGACTTTATGCCAACAAATTTGACAACCTAGAGGAAATGGACAAATTTCTAGAAACATATAGTTTACCTAAACTGAACCAAGAAGATCTGGATAACCTAAATAGACCAATCAACAGTACAGAACTTGAAACAATTATCCAAAAATTGCCCAAAGGCAAAACACCTGGACCAGATGGCTTTACCAATGAATTCTACCAGTCATTCAAAGAAAAACTAACACCCATCCTCCTCAAACTGCTCCAGAAAATTCAAGAGGAGGCAGTACTAACCAACTCTTTCTATGAAGCTAATATCACCCTAATACCAAAACCTGGGAAAGACAATACCAAAAAGGAGAACTATAGGCCAATCTCACTGATGAACACTGATGCAAAAATCTTAAGTAAAATTTTAGCTAACAGAATACAATGCATTAAAAAGATTATTCACCATGACCAATTGGGATTCATCCCAAGGGCACAAGGATGGTTCAACATACGCAAATCAATCAATGTAATCCAGCACATAAACCAAACAAAGAATAAAAACCACATGATTATCTCAATTGATGCAGAAAAAGCATTTGACAAGATAAAACACCCATTTATGATAAAAAACACTGAATAAAATGGGAATTGAAGGAAAGTATCTCAACATAATAAAGGCTATATATGATAAACCCTCAGCAAATATTATACTGAATGGGGAAAAGCTGAAGCCTAATTTACTAAAATCAGGAACAAGACAGGGATGCCCCCTGTCATCACTGCTATTCAACATAGTTCTGAAAATTCTAGCCAGAGCAATCAGACAAGAGAAAGCAATAAAAGGTATTAGAATCGGGAGAGAAGAAGTTAAACTGTCACTCTTTGCAGATGACATGATCCTTTATATAGAAAACTCTAAAGACTCTATCAGAAATCTATTACAAATAATAGACAAATACAGTAAAGTCACAGGCTACAAAATCAATGTCCCAAAATCAACTGCATTTTTGTATGCCAACAATGAAACTTCAGAAAGAGAGATGAGAAGATCCATTCCCTTTGCCATTGCAAACAAAAAAATGAATTACCTAGGGATAAATCTAACAAAGAATGTGAAGGACTTATACACTGAAAACTATAAGACACTCTTAAAAGAAATTAAAGAGGACACAAAGAAATGGAAAAACATTCCATGCTCATGGATTGGAAGAATCGACATAGTTAAAATGGCTATACTCGCCAAAGCAATATACAGATTCAATGCCATTCCCATCAAAATCCCACAGTCATTCTTTCAAGAAATAGATTAAAAAATCATCAAATTTGCTTGGAACCACAAAAGACCACGAATCGCAAAAGCTATCCTAAGAAAAAAGGATAAAGCTGGCGGCATCTCACTGCCTGACTTTTATCTGTACTACAAAGCCTCAGTAATCAAAACAGCTTGGTACTGGCAGAAAAACAGACCCACGGACCAATGGAACAGAATTGAAAACCCAGAAATAAACCCACAAATTTATGGACAGATTATTTTTGATAAAGGATGGAAAAATATACAGTGGGGAAAAGAAAGCCTCTTCAGTAAATGGTGCTGGAAAAATTGGAAAACCACATGCAAAAGGCTGAATGTGAACTGTGATCTCTCACCATACACCAAAATTAACTCAAAATGGATTAAAGACCTCCAAATAAGAAAGGAAACAATAAATTGCATAGAAGAAAACATTGACACTAAACTTAGAGACCTGGGATTCAGGGAGGACTTTATGAATCTGACCTTAATGGCACGGGAAGCAAAAGCACAAATAAATGAATGGGACCTTATCAAGCTAAAAAGCTTCTGCACTGCAAAGGAAACCATCAATAAAGCAAAGAGGCAACGAACCAACTGGGAAAAAATATTTGCAAACAAAGCCTCTGATAAAGAGCTAACATCAAAAATATACAAAGGACTCGTACAACTCAACAAGAAAAAAAAAAGCAATCCAATTAAAAAATGGGCAGATGACCTTAA
>PVKE010021133.1:0-26805 GCA_004027555.1 Craseonycteris thonglongyai
TTCAAACCAACTGCCAAGGGTTCTAAGACAGAATCCCTTAGCTACTCTTGTTTCTGGGATCTCTAGAAGGGACCTCAATAACCATGGAGTCCACTCTGCCCCATCATTTTATAGATAAGACTCCAAGATCCAAGGAATTAACTAAACTTGCCCTCACAATGAGTTCTTGACTTCTGGAGGTGTGCTTTCTCAGAAGCACACAGAACCTCCCCTGAACACCTTCTGCCCTGGTGTTTGTTAATTAGCTTGATTTAGTAATCACTTCACTAAGTATATGTACAAGGGCTCTACAGAAAGTATGCAGCCATGTAATAAGAAAAACAGAGGCATTTATGGCTGGATTTTTTCCATACAGCCCTTATATATCAAAGCCTCATGCTGTATCCCTTAAATATATGCAAATTTTGTTAAAAAGAAAAACAACACCGAGTCAGGCCTGTCTGAGCCCACAAGTCTGTGCTCAGCTGTCACAGTGGCCCATCTTTCACACCAAGAAGGAAAGGCACAAAAGATCCAAAACACAGCGGACCTTTGGAGGGTTTTTCCTTTAAATTGATACATTAATTGGAGGCTGAAATTGTATACCTTAAGATTTCCCTCTTGGAAATGGAATGTGCTGACAGGATTCAGTTGACAGAGCAGATTCTCTGAAAAGCACACAGGTTTACATACCCTCAAGCCAAGAGAGCAGACCTCCCTGGCCAGGGATCCAGAGTTAGTTTTGAAAGGTTGTTTCAATCCGAAGCTTTCTTCTTTTTTCTTAAGTGTGATTCTGAATACTTATTTAGGCTTTCTGCTTGCTTGTTTATCTTAGGAAAAACACACAGTAGGGCTGAACCTCTTGTTTCCACCTCAGCTTTTCCATAGACTTGCATGAGTCTAGGCCCTAGGGTCTACAGAAAAACTTCATCTCACTATGAAAACAAGGAATTCCTCTAAGAATAAGAAAAAAGGCTTGTTAGTAGCTTCTGCCACTCAGACCACTCCATGAACTAACTGCACAATTTAGGCACAGAGTCTGCACAGTTCTGAAGAGACAAGTCATGGCGTGAAAAATGGGGCCTGAGGCTTGTATTTTACACTAAAGTTAAACAATGGAAGTCTAGCAATGTGTGTGTGCACATGTGTGCTCACACACATGTATGCATGTGTATACATATGGGCTCAGACACATGAACAGGCATAAGTGCTCACACATGTGTACCTATATGTGTGTGTGACTGTGTGTATTCACACCCAACATCACTAGGGTCTTTACACTGCTTCCCACAGATTCCTCCTTCTGGACAACACATTAAAACCAAATGTGTTTGGACTATTGAACAGAACACACACACATACACAACTGTGTACAGTGTTTTTCATTAACTCTAAAACCTCATAAAAATGCTTGTATATATTAATAGTGTAATTGCTAAGTATTTTCAAAATAAAAAGAACTTGAAGTGGTTTTTAATTGAAGATACAGGCAATAAAAATAACTATAAAGTATACACAGTGATATAAATACAGTGGAAAAACTCAATACAAAGTCAAGACTACTATTTATTTTGCTTGAACATTAAATTTGGTCTTAGCTTTTTGAAAAGCAAGGCAGAAATGGAAAGATGAAATTAAGCATTATCTAATGGATGGGTTAGTTGTTCACAGATGGAATTCATGCTATAAGATACTTAAGAGGGATCACTATTATTATGCACTAAAAAATAAAAGAGATACAACTTCTGGAAAACCTGGGGGAAATATTTTTAAAGAATACAACAGTTCACTGTAATCTTATTACCCTGAGATAATTGAGGTGAGGATTTGGCATTTTCTTCCAATCTCTTTCCATTTTAAAAAATACAGATGAAATTATATGTAGCAATTTAATGTTTTTTCAATTAATTTTCTATCTTAGGAGCTTTTCTATACCATGAAAAACTTTTCACACACATCATGTTGAATGGCTGGCTCTATATTTCACGGAACAGATAAGCCATATTAATTGAACCATTCTCATCGTTTGAGGCACTCGGGCTCTTTTATAATGAGTATTTAAATAAACCAAATGTCCATTAAGTATGTCCTTGCTGGAAAGTGTCTTTGTACATAAAATTCTGATGACCTCTTAAAGATACATTTCCAGAATCAGACATCTTGGGTCAAAGGGCATCTGCATATTTTGCCGGGGATGTGCCTGCCAATTGTTTTCCAGGAAGTCTATGCCTCTCCTGAGTAGCACATCATAGTCTATCTCACTGCAACTTTTTCTGAACCATCGTTTCAGAATCTTTGTTAATTTGATAGGGGAAATCAGGTCCCCTTGCTATTTTAATTTACATTTTGTTAAAAACCAGTGAAGCCGGCCATTTTATCATATGTTGATTTGTCATTTGCATTTCCTCTTTGGAGATTTGTTTGTCCTTTACTCAGGTATCTATTTTGGGTCTGAATGTTTTTCTTATCGATTTGTCTGAATTCTTTATATATTAGGAATATTAATCACTTTGTTCTGTCCTATTTTTTTCAGACATTTCCCAGCTTGATATTTGCCTGTTAACTTTGTTAATGACACAATGTTATGGACAGAAATTTTAAAATGTTATGAAGTCAAACCTATTGATCGCTACCATTAGGTTTTCTTTCAGTGCATTGACATTAAGCAAGTTCAGCAGAAAGCTTTACTACGATATTCCTCTTCTACAGAACCATAGTGGAATGTCACAGAGACATTTGTTTCATTTTGTTTTCTCTTCACTTTCTTCAGAACAGGAAGCTACAAATCAAAATGTAATCATCAGCCCATGCTGCAAAAGTGGAGTTGAGGGTAAAGGAAGAGGTGATCAGTGTCAGAATCCTTGACAGAAACCAAAACCAGGAACCAGTGGAGGCAATCAGTGGAGCTGGAATTCACAACTTCCGGCAGCTTCCTGGACAGGATGTCTACAAAGGACTGGGCATAACACAGGGCTCCTCAAATGGCCAACCTGGAACCTGACAATCTCCTTAAAGAGGAAGTAAGAAATTCTTCTAACCCTCCAGTACCTTCTCCAATGCTTATGCACTTTTTCATTGTCATAAAGACCAGAAAATCTCAATTCTGGTACCATTTACTTATTTATACTACAAATGTTCATTGCATCTTGACTTTGCCCAAGACACTCCATAAGGCATCGTGAACCCAGGTTCTCATTTTTCTGTTTTCTTCCTTTGTTCTCAGAACAGTGTCTCAACTTATCACAACAAGACTACCTACAGGCCAGGTCAATTCCCCCAGCCTTAGACTTCCGGGTTTGGCTTTTCTTCATGACTAAGTAGGAGGCCAAAAGGCAAAAGGCTTGAGTATGACTTCAGAAGCTAGCAGATTGTGGGAGTGTCCCAGCTGAGCCTCCCTAATCAGAGCATTCATACCGAGATGGTGCATTCCCATAGCCAGGGTCAAGTTAGAACTCTTCCCCGTTTAAGCTACTATTTCCACTTCTGACTACCTTTTGTTTTTATCCAAAATACATTGCAATGTGTTCTATGGAGATATGTCAAGGAGAAGGAAGCCTACAAAACAACATGAGCTGGCAAGTTAGTGGGAGTTCCGTGGCTAGAAACTGATCAGGTAATGAATGATTTATAAGCTGTTCAACAGTTACTCAACATATGGAGAAGTTCAGGGGGTTCAGGCTGTCAGCAAACAGCCCATTTCCTCCTTTCTTGCAAGATATTAAGCCAAAGGGGCATTCAAAATGAGCTCCCTGTTCTGTGCTCTGAGATCTTAAAATAATTTCATCAGGACAGACAGCCGTGCTGTTGACTTTGGGTGGTGGTTTCGCTCTCCTTCCCTCTCCTCCTTTTCTTTTCCCCTTCGGCATTTCTCCCCTGAGGGAAATTCAATGGTCACCATCTTCATCATTTTCTCATCCCTGTCCTATAAGAAGGGTTTCTCTATGAGCTTCGGTGCTGCCTTGTCACCCTGACCAGGGTGTTTATCACGTCTGGGTCACTCTCTCTGCCTGAGTAATTTTATTAGGGCTAATTTCACTAGGCTTGAAACAAAGATGCATTGAATGAATTTGAACATAAAATAGTATGAGATAAACTCACAGGCCAAATGCTCTAAATTCCTTGTTTCTTGGATTTGAAATATGCCTCATGTTTCACTCAATAATACTGTACTTTAATATTTTCAAGTTCCCTTCAATTTTTAAAGGAGAGGCTATGACCATGTACAAACTCAGCTAAAAATATGATGAAAAACAAGTGAGAGGGATATACAGACACCCTTCTTTAGCTCGCACGTGAATTTATTATACCCTGAGAGTTCCTGAGATAAACACAATGTAAGTGCACCAAAGATATTAGAAACAAACTCTACTCCTAGGAGGTATTAGGGGAAATTCAATGTCCTCTTGCCCAAAGCTATTGTGTGCAACTGCTGGACAGTGACTTCACTGGAGGACGCTAAAGTAGGACATTTGGGTTTTTACTTCTCAAAACTATAACCCACAATTATTCAAACTGATAGGAAGGTGGCCAATGCTGTGGGGGGAAGCAAATGGGAAGCTCCCCAGTGATCCCTCCATTGTACCCTATTTATTTTCCTTAAGTAATTTCTACCTCAAGCTTTCCTGACTCACTCCTGCATCAAAACAAGACTGATTTAAAGGCCAGAGCCTTCAGCTGTCTGAGAAATACAACACACTTCTTTCTGCTGAAAGCCCTGGAAATAATCAGACCCGAGGATCAGTCTGAAGCTATCATCAAGCGGCTAGGTGATGATGCTTAAGGAAAAGTCCAAAGATATCTCAACATTTCACAAATCTGGACCTTATTTTCTTGCCAACTAACATGACAGCCAATGTAACCATAGGATTCTGAGAACTTGTGCTAGCGAAATAAAGTGGTGTCCGTATATACAGTCATTGTTTCCCCTAAAAAACACCACTCTCTGTTGAAGAAGGAATCGGAAGACCATTACTAGGCCCACGGAGGGTGGGCCCTAGTTAAGAAGACTAGGGCAGTTCAGCACCTGAGGAACAAGAGTGATTTGGGAGACCCCTGATGCCAGAATGCCTCAGAGGGTCATACCACTCACAACATGATGGCCTGGGGCCACACAGGCTTCCTCCACAACAGCCAGCAGACGACCCATGTTTTCTCTGTCCAGGATGCTGCCCTGAACGGCAGAGAGGAAGGGCTCAGTTGGCCTGGAAAGGCAGGGATTCGGGAACCAAAGCAATAAATGTCTGGCCATTCTGAGGTACCAAGGAATGAAGAGAGGAACTATGGAGTTTCTTCCTAGACTCCAGAAACAGTGCTCACCTCAGCTTCTATTCCCAATCCAATGAGGGCACACTTATTTGTTTGTTTGTTTGTTTGTTTTGAAGATGATATCTTGTACAGGAAATTTTCAGTGAATATTTGTAGGAAAGAATGAGTAAATTTGTGAGTGAAGATGTTTATACTGTCACCTCTTGAAGTATTTTAAACTCATAGTTCACTGGATTCTTTTATGTCTTTATTTCCAGTATTTACTGAGCACCTACTATGTGCTAGGCATGTTGTTGGTACTGGGGCTACAATCGAGAGTAAAGCTGGACTTGGTTCTGCTCTCCTGGAATCCACAGACTTGACAGAAGAAACACAAATTTATTTTTCAATCTTATCAGCAATGACGCAGCAGACTTCTTTCAGTTCCACCAATATATCATGTCCCGATCATTGTCTTCCCAGACCAAATGTTTTTCATCCTTCAAGTCTGTCTTCAGATGACTGTCACTCTTTCCAAGGCCCACACTCACAGTTCCTGGCTCATGGGAGGCTCTCCTAGACTTATCCTGGGGGACCGCCTGCACCTCACTGTCCCAGCCATCTGGTGAGTAGTGGACAGACCTTCCTGGCTTCGAAATCAGAGCTGGGTGGGTAGAGGGGCTGCTCTGCGCCTGGGCTCACCTGCTAAAGATGGAGAGGAGAGCACATGCACTCAATGGGGGCATGATTAAATACTAAACTAAACCCCTGCTGGTCTCCTTTCACACGCACCCGCCTTTCCTCTTCCTCTGACTCATCTTCTCTCAGTGGAATGGCCTGAATCTCATCCATCAGCTCAGGACAGAGAACGGAATTTTCTGATTCTCTAAATGTGTGCTGAGATGCACGGGGGTGCAATTGCTTCCTTTTTCCCATCCATTCTTTTATCTCCTGGGGGAGTCCCAGTGAGTCAATTTCTTCAAGAACATTGGCTAATGCCTTTTTGTCAAGGTGGTAGCTTATTTTTTCCCACCCTGGGAACCACATCTCTTTGCTTCTTTGTAAGTATTTCTTTCAGGCCTCTAATAAGGTGTTTGATAAAAATCTCTCCGCTCCTGGTAAGGCACTTGCTTTGTTCCCTGGCTCCTTTTAAAGGTTTTCTAAGGCCCCTATTCTTACTACTACTGTTCCTTATTCTGCAATTGAACATCTATGTGATGAATTTCATCTAACGCTGGCATTCAAAAAAGCATCAATATAGTTTATTTTCAGATCAGAGATGTAATGCCCTTCAAAATGTGGAAGATTCAGAAAAGTATAAAGATAAAAATTAAAGATAACTATAATCCTACTACCCAGAGACATCCACTGTTAACATCTGAGACCACTCTATTGCATATATATTTTGTACATGTATGTAATTTTACATAACTGTGCTACTACTAATACATATAGTTTGAGATATTTTTTAAGTTAACAGTATCATTAGCATTTTCTTATGCTATTAAAGTTCTTTACAACCATGAGTTTAAATAGTGGCATAATATCTTATAGTGTGGACCGACTATAATTGATGGCATCATTTCCTAACTTGACACTTGGATTGTTTTCCCTTTTTTCCTGCAGTTCTGTAAGAATTTATCTCGCTCAACCCCTTCTCCAAACAGGCATTTGAGTTCAATTGTCCCTGTGACTCAGTGGCTCCCTCACAAATGTGTCCTGGCCCTTTTCCAATTTAGTGGTCACAACAGGCACAGAATATCCTCCTTCTTCTTAGGTCATGAGTCCTGGCCCAAAGCTGCATCCCTCTTCTTCATCCGATAGAGTACAGCCTGCTTCCAGATTTCTCAGTGTCAGCGCATGCCCTGAGTTCTCGCTTCTGGAACCCCACTGAGCTTGCCCGGCTGCCCCTCCAGCCCTGTCTCTGTCTCCCTCCCCTTAACACAGGCCCTTTGTCGATGCTGCTCCTCTTCCAGGAAAGGTCAGGCCTCAGGTCTTTGCAAGGTGTGGCCTTGTCATTCAGGACCTGGCCTTTGAGTCACCATCTCAGAGAGGCCTTCCTGGATCTACAGTTTAAAGAAGCTATGGGTTCCCCTCCCCACCAGTCACTCAGTGACATCATGTAAGACCACTGAACTCCTCTCCCAACACTCCCTGAAAACATCTGCATCTTTAATGTGTTTCTTGTTCCTCCAGTCAAACTGTTTCTCATGTTTTTCTTGTTCATTACTACTACACTTTGCTCAGAATAGTGAAGGCATACAGTGGGAGCTCAATGAATGTTTCCTGAATAAATGATGAATGATGAATGAAAACATGAAGGTCAATCTCATTTCCTTGGTGAATTATTCTATATAACATTTGCCACAATATGTGAATGTACTTATACCTACAGAATTTCTTAAATCTCAAAACTATCCATAAGCCTTTGGCTAGTATTTTGCTTCAAATGATCTTTCCTGATGGCTGTCAACATAACTGGAGACACCAGTTTGGTCAAAGAACGGTCGCAGAACACTATTTATATTAAAAATTGAAAGCAAGTCTAATATAGAGAAAAATGGGGACATTACTACACGAGTTAATCTCATATGAGTGGTGAACTATCATATTGCCATTAAAAACCATGTTTATAAAGAATTTTTGATGGCATGAAAACAACAAAAATATACTAAATGTTAATGGTGTATGTGTGAGTGATAAAATTAGGATGACATTTTTCTTTATACTTTGTTTCACGAATTTTTTTCAATGAGAGTGTGTTTCAAAAAATTCGAAAATTTTTACGAATTTTCTTCAATGAGAGTGTGTTTCTTTTACAGATAAAATAAAACATAAAAAATTCTCCAAAGTCTGAGTTTAAAGGTATAATATGTATACTCCACATTTTTCTCCCACTGTTTTTTGAGGCCTCTGCCTTCCCTTCTATTCATAGAGGTGGTTGGCAAACAGTAGGTAATTTTAAGTGTTACAGAAAGAATGTTCAAACAAGGAACCAGTTTTACAGGTTGACTCCCATGAAACCACTAGGCTCCCTTGGATTGGGCAGCTGTCCTCGCCTTCGCTGCATCCCAACCCCCACTAAAGCAGAAAGAAGCAGGAAACCTTGCTCCATCTCACTGACATCTTCTGCCAAATTCTTTTTGGGTGATTCCGTAGTTAGGGTGCAGACACCACAACAGAAACACACCATGCCATCCTTCCCTTGCTAAACTAGAGCAGCCTCAGCAATCAATATGGTGGGGAAAGGGAAAATATATAACATGGAACGCGGGATACATGGACACAGCTAAGCGATTACTCATTATTACTGCTGTTGTTGTAGGTTAGCTTTTTCCTGTTGTTTTTTTCCCCATGTCTGAGATTAATTCCTAGTCACTAGACTCCTAAAATGGACACCTTTGTGATTAATTTATTCTCCTTGAAGAGCTTTTTCTGCTGCTTTTCTCCTGTAGCTCTCTTCTAATGCTGGGAGAACTTTGTTGTTATTTTCCCCTCCCTGTTTCTGACATGAAAGGCAGCCCCACTCTGCCCGGCCGCCCCCGAAGCAGCTGGAGTGTGCACTGGCGGAGCACACCCCGCCCTGTTCTTGACTCCCAGGAGGAAGACAGAAACTGGGACATGACATTGGAACACAGAGAAACTAAAGATAACAAATCCTTTCCATCTGAAGGGTACACCCAACTGTCTCCAAATCGCCCACATCCATGTTGTAACTGATCATAACAGACCCCACACTACTTCTCTGGACCTTCCGAGGCAGCTTCTCAGTGTTGAGGCCCAAATGCTACCCTGGGATAACCGAGACCCATGAACTCATGGACAAGAACTGGCTCTGGTCCTGGGGAGCCTCCACTGTCCCCAGATCAACAAAAAATGCCCCCCCCACCCCTTCTTAGTTTTCAGAAAGACTCTCAGGTAATCGTCAACAGGTACCGTGCTCGTGTCAGCCTTACTGATGGGTATAGCAGCCCAGCTCACCACCTCATCAGAGACCAACAGAAAAAAGGACCATGGTGGACTATAGACATCTGTGTGTGAGGGGGACCTGGGGTCCCACGTGTCTGCCAACCGCATCTCTTACTGCCTCCACCACTGAGGATTGGACTTGAATGTTTGCAACCTCGTACTTTATAAGTGGGGTGGGGGGTTTCTGTCGCATACAGTGGAGACAAGAACTAAAAAAATCTCATCCATGCCAAGGCCATGGCACTGCCTCATTCCACTGGGGGTCTGAACTGGCCACTGGGGACATAGAGAACGCCACAGAGCCTGTGTGGCCCCCAGTCTTCCCTGGGTGCTGCCTTTCACACTTTTTTTAAAGATTTATTTTTTATTGATTTTGACAGAGACAGAGAGAGATAGAGACAGAGAGAAGGGGGAGGGCCCAGAGCAGTCTCCATAGTTGAACTTCATCAATTTTCGACATGGTTTTGTTCCACACAGGTGGGCAGGGTGTGTGCAGGGCAGGAACTGGGCTGGGGGCCTTCTGCATAGGAGGCATGCCACCATGAGCCAGGGGCTGAACCAAGGAGTGAGAACCGAACTGGGGGCCTCCCGGTTGGGAAGCACACCCCCTCAAGCCAGGGGCCAAACCAGGGGATGAGAACTGAACTGGGGGCCTCCTGCATGGAAAGCACACCCCAGTTCAGCATATGGGTCCGCACAGTCCAGGGCTGGGGCCAGGATTCAATCCTTGGTCCCCAGGGCTACAAAGCAAGTGCTTAACTCATTGAGCCATCTCGGCTTCCCCCCTTTCACACTTTTTTATCACACTCCTATACCTTGTCCCTACCCTTTTCACTGCATTGACTACTCTATATTGTGTTGAACTGGTCACATGTGTCTTCATCCCCCACATTCCTTTAAGGTAGGAACACACATCCTGTTTGTTCAGAGTAGATTGACATAGAATAGATGCTAAAAAAACACTTTTGAATGAAATTGGACTGAATCTCTAGACAAAGATCTAAAAAGTTAATTCTTGTAGTCTGTATGGAAATTAAAGGAAAGAGAGGGAAGAAAAAATGTAAAATTGAACTCCAGTCCCTCAATTTCTAAATCAACTTTGCAAATCCCCTATAATTTCACAATTGTTCTCATATGTAAGAATAAGAATACTCATGTGGAATTTCAAAGAAAATTGAATCTTCCAGATGGGGTATGATTTGGCACCAACATTCAAATTCTCATTCACTCATTCTCTCTCTCTCTCTCTCTCTCTCTCTCTCTCTCTCTCTCTCTCTTTCACACACACACACACACACACACACACTTACACACACAAATCATTCATATTTAAGAACACTAGACATTCTTTGGGTTGGGCTGTCCCAATATTGGTGAAGCCTAGTAAGCTCTCAGCCTGAATTTGAAGAGTTTTCTGAAGCAATCAAATAAAGAAGGAAGGGCAGGCACACAATTTCAGCAAGTTCTATGAGGCAATTCAAAATCAGGTTTTCAGAGGTTCCTTTTTGAAATCCCATTTGCTGACAGAGTATTTACTAATACAATCCTTCAGCACAGGAAATCATTCACTGAACAAACATGAATATATTTCCTAATCCATGTGTTAAAACTGTTTCATTATTTCACCCTAAGTTCCCTCTACAAAAAAGAAAAAGCACTTTAATTTTACACAGCCCAGTGTGAATAGTCCCATTAGCCAAGGCAACTGTACTGTTTGGTGATTTTCCATAGTGGAAATAAAATTTAAATCCTTCAAATACTTCCAGGGTTGGGATTTTGTTTTAAGCTGGTTGGGAACAGTGCTCATGTCAAATGTACTACTAGGAATTAGGTTATTAATGTCAGGGTGAGTTTCAGTGAAAATGCAGAAAAAACACCAACTGTCAAGGTATATACAGCGGAAATTGTGCTCCTCTATTGTGACGAAGCCCAAGTTGCCACTCTGCCTTTTATGTTATTTTGGTTATGTGTTTACGCCTTGTCTCAAAATGAAAAGGAATCCGAGGCAGCAGGGATGCCACTGATAGAAGGTCTTCTCAAACCCACATCTGTTTCCCCAGCTCAAGTTTTCTTAACAGAGGGAATATCAAAATGGAATGGAGACTGGTGACCTAGTGATCCTGCTGGGTCCTGGTTTTCTGAAGAGCCTGGTGGATGAGGTACGTACTGTAGTGCAAGGCCCAAGGCCCAAGGCCCGCCACCAACCCTCTACTCGGGCCCTCCATGCTGGAGAAGATGCCAAGAGAGGGCCTCCCGGGGGCCACAGTGACCAGGGACCATGGAGAAATACACAAGACCTTGGAATTAAGATCGCAGACAAGCATGAGGCACAAAAGTGATTCCTGATTTGCAGAGAGATCCATGCCCAGCAAGAGCCTGTCCTAAGGCTAGAGGACTGCTTGGGACACTAGCCAGGGGCAGTAAGAAAGGACACTTTGGGGAGGGGGTGTCTTCCTGTCTGATATCTAGACAGGAGAAGGTGAAAAGAAACTGAGTAGGATCTTAAAAAATAAAACCATTTCATTCGTATGGATTTGAAAAACAAACCAAACAACAAGAACAAAAACCAAGGGCACAGGACCATCTTGCTTGGGAGTTAGGTGAAAGAACTACAGCTCACTTCGGGGCGAGCCCCTTACTTCTTCAACCATGTCAACAGTCTTATGAGGAACAGATGGGCTGCAAGATGACGGACTTGTATCTGCAACAAACCAGACTGGCCCACGGGGTGTCTCCCCCAACCCCTGGGCCCCAGCAGCACCATGTAGTGGCACACTGAAGTCTGCATGGAGCTGGTTTAAAACTGATGCCCAAGTCATCAGCCCAGGCTGATGCAAATGAACAAATACACAAAGAGGAAAGGCCATGGAAGCTCAGGAAAGAACCCAACAACACAATGACCCTCCTCACCCCCGCCCTGCCTTCAGACTCTGGCTTCCTGGTAGTGCCTATCACAGGTCTACTTACTAAGTCCCCTGTGCTCAGGGGCTCTCAGGGACCATTTACTTTTCCACTTTTACCTGCACCACCATGGCAAGTGGACAAGGAGGTTTTTACTTGCTCACAGTGCTGTGTCATAAGAACCTAAGTATTTCCACAACTACAAAGGCCATAGGCTGATCCAGTGCAATTTTTCATTGTCTGAATATAAGCTCCCCAAAATTTAGCTGCACAAAGAATGGTGGTCTGTTTTGTTAGCTAACACATTCCCAGCTCCCAGGACAGTACTTGGCACATAAAACACGTGCTTCAAAATATCTGTTGACTAGAACTGAATTCTGAAAGAGGTGCCCAGACCCCTGCGTGGTAGGTTCACAATTTCTCCTTTGAACGTGTGGTGAGGTGAGAGTGAGGCCCAGAGGACCACAGTGCTGGTTTTCCTTTGTTCTTATCAAACCATAGGACCTTAATCAAGTCACACATTTGCCTTCAGTCTCTGTTTCTCAGGTGTGAAAAGAGGCAAGTTGACACCAGCAGTGTTTCCCAGCTACCTTCCGTGGTGCCCCAAAGCTTAGTGAGGGGCTTGAAAGCAGGTACACAACCACTTTCATTTGTTTTGTTATGAGGGTTCTCCATAATATTTGATTGACTAAAAGTTTCCTTGCTAAAAAAGAAAGGTTGAAACAACTATTCGACTCTTGTGCCCCTAAAGGCTCTACCATCTCATAATATTTACAACGCCTTCAGTCTGGCTCCACTGGTACCTGATGGTTCCTAAGACACCTAAAAGTCCTTCTGTCCCCAGAGTCAGTCCACTGTTCCCTCTACTGGAATGCCCTTCCCTGGCCACCCTGGCCACATCTTCACCAGACTAACTCCTCTTTAAAGGTCACATCCTCATGAAAGTGTCCACCCCCAGTTCCCCAGCTAGTCTTAGATTAATCTGAGTCACAATAATTTGTTCTCACAGCATTCTATTTTTTAATAGTACTCTTCATAGTTAAAATCAAATAAATTGATGTGACTATTGGTCTCATGTCTGCTCCTCTTGCTAGACTGTCATTTTCATGAGGATAAGGACGGAAACTGGGTCTGCTTTGTTTACCACCTTGTCCCCAGAGTTGAACTCATATGTCTTACTCAACAACTACTACTTGAATAAATGAAAGAGTGAGTGAATGAACGACTGACAAATTTTACAGGGATTAAACCGTTGCATAAGATGTTGCATAACAGTTAATGATGGTAGAGCTACCATCCTACATACAGTAAGACATTGAACAAGACAGGGCCACAGTCACCTCTCATGGAAAAGTAGAGAAACAATGCTGATCCACCCCAATCCTCTGACTCATTCTCTGTCTTATGTGATGTCTTAAAGTGACAGGCCAGTGGCTCCTCAGTAATAGCTTGAATTACCTGGGGGAACATATTCCAGACCTGGGCTGTCCAATATGGCAGTCACTAGTCACACGTAATTATTAAAGTTTATAGTGACTATAATAAAATTAAATTAAAAACTCAGTTTTGCAGTCACCTTAGTCATCTGTATATGCTAACCAGATGTCTGTTTTAAATGGGACAGAAAACAACGGTACTGTCCCATTTCAAATGGTACATATGGTCAGCCTAGTCTCACTGGACTAAATTCAAGGTGTCAGTAGGCTGACCTTATGTATCATTTAAAACAGGACAGTACCATTGTTTTCTGTCCCAGTTAAAAATGGTACGTCTGGTCAGTCTATATCTGTCAAATGCTCAACAGCCATATGTAGCTAGTGACTACCATTCTAGAAAGTACAGATATAGACAATTTCCACCATTACTGAGAGTTTTTTGGGCAGCACTATTCCAGCACCTGCTTAGCTCAATCCATGCCACATTTCTGGGTCACTGTTCCCTATCTGGGTTTTGCCTTCCTTCCTGACAACAGAACCATAACTAGCTGCAGCTGAATGTTCACCGCCAATCTTTTCTGTAAGGACAAAAGTGAGATTTTAAAAGCTTGCATCTATAAAAATATAATCTCTGATCCTTTCTATCTGCCCAATAGATTTTAAATGTTCTGCTTATTTTTTATTATTTTCACACCCTTTGCTAGCAACAATGTCCTTTCAAAGTTGGTCCTGTTGCTACACCCCTGTATCGCTGGCTGTCTTGTGCTTCTCTTTGAGGAGCTGGCCTCATTCATTCCCTTTGTGCCCTAACCACGGAGACTGGGCAAAGTCCTTGGCTAGTTTATCATTACTTCTGTCTGTCTAAGACCCTGGTTCATTTGTTTCTAAGAAAAACTTTAGGATGCTGAATAACAACTCCAATATTTGCATTCATCTGTCACTTCTCATAAAGCGGTTGGGGAAAAAAGCAGTGGGAGAGAAAACCTAAGCAAATCTGCTTTTCTGAAATGGACTCTTCATTTTCTGGCTTATTCTTACTGAGATCATCATGGATTTAATCATTTCCTCCAAGTCTTCTGTTTAATCTTTAGATTAAAGCTTTAAAGCAGTAATTCTTTTCTTTTCTCTTTCACAACATTACATTAAAAAGGGATTTCTGCCTTAGTTCATTCTGCCCTTCCTGATGCTTGTAAATCATCCCCATGCAGCCGCCAGCCTTCATTTGAGTTCCTCCAGAAGCTGACAGTGAGATAAAGATTCACATTTCCGAGCAACTTAAATGAATCCCAGAACAAAACTCAAAACTATTTGTGGGAATACAAAAGTATCCAGCACCTAGCAAGGTAAAATTTCAATGTCTGGATAGCCATTTAAAGATTCACAGCCAAGAAAAGAGCAGGAAAATAGGACCCATAATGAGGAGACACATCTATCGTCAAAACCAACCCAAAACTGACACAGATGTTAGAATTGGCAGACAAGGACAATAAAACAATTGTTAGAACTGTATTCCTTAGTTGAAAAAGTTATGTAGAAACATGAAAGATATTAACAAGATTTAAACTGAGTTTCTCCAGATGAAAACTCAATGCCTGAGATGAAAATATACTGGACAGAATTAAAGGCAGACTGAATATTTCAGAAGAAAAGATTAGTGACCTTAACCATATAGTAATAGAAATTATCCAAAAGAAAACACAGAACAAAGGTATTTCAACACTTTCCTCTCTCAATAATTAATATAACAAATAGAAAGTAATTCTCAGGAGAGAGTAGACTTAAACAATCTTATCAACCAACTTGACCTAATAAACATTTGTGGAACATCCCCACCCAACAACAGCTGAACTCCTGTTCTTTGCAAGTGCACATGGAATATGTGTCAAAATAAACCATATTCTGGACCATAAAACTAGTCTCAGTTCATTTGAAAGAAATCAAGTCATATAAAGTTTGTTCCTCATCCATAATAGAATTACATTAGAAATCAACCATTGAAAGATACCTGAAAAATCTCCCACCTATTTGGAAACAAAATATTTGTTTTTTTATTATATTTCTAAATAATCCCTATGTCAAAGAAAAATTCAAAGAGAAATTATAAACCATTTTGAACTGAATGAAAGTAAAATACTGTATCAAACTTTGTGAATGCCACCAAGTAAGGAGAAATATATAACACTATACACATGTTGAAAAAGAAGAAAAGTCTCAAATCAATGACTGCAGCTTCCAATTTAGAAAATTAGGTAAAGAGCAACCTTCAAACTGGTTTCCATAACAACTACACCATTTTACATTTCCATCAACAGCACACAAGCATTCCCTTTTCTTGACATCCTTGGCAACACTTATCTTTTTTTTTTTTTTTAATTAGTCATCCTAACAGGTGTGAGGTGATACATCATTATGGTCTTGATTTACATTTCCCTGATAACTATTGATGTTAGGCACCTTTTCATGTACCTGTCGGGCATGTGTATGTCTTCTTTGGAGAAATGTCTATTCAGTTCAGTTGTCTATTTTTAAATTAGGTTATTTGTGTGACTTTTGTCTTTGTTTTTTCTACTGAGTTTCAGTAGTTCCCTATATATTTTTGGATATTAATCCTTTCTCAGCTATATAGCTAGCAAATAATTTCTCCCACTCTACAAATTGCATTTTCATTTTGTTGATTGTTTCTTTTTCTGTGCACAGCCTTTTAATTCACTCTAGTCCCCCAAAAGAAGTACCACATATTCCATCAATCCCACTTTTGTGTATATATTCAAAGGGATTGAAATCAGGATCTTAAATAGATATCTGCACTCCCATGTTCACTGCAACATTATTCCCAACAGCCAAGACAAGGAAACAACTTAAATGTCTACTGACAGATGAATGGATAAAAAATGTGTTATATATATATATATATACAATAGAATATTATTTAGCCTTTAAAAAGAAGGAAATGCTGTCATTTGCAACAACGGAATGAACCTGGAGGGCATTATACCAAGTGAAATAAGCTGAATACAGAAGAATAAGTACTATGTGACACCACTCATATGAGGTACCCCAAATCATCAAACTTATAGAAGCAAAAAGTAGAATGATGGTTTCCAGGAGCTACGGGAAAAGAAAACACAGAGGCATTAATTAAAAGGATACAAAGTTGCAGTTACAAAGGATGAACAAGGCTTAGAGGTCTATCACCTAGCATGGAGTCTATAGTTAACAATATACAGTACAGTATACTTAAAATTTTTCTAAGAGACTACATCTTATGTTAAGTGTACTTATCATACAAAAATAATAACAAATAGAGAGCAGGAGCCAACTTTGGAGGTGATGGATAAGCTTATGGCATAGATTGTAGTGATGGTTTCACAGATGTATACTATCCAAAGCCATCAATTTCCTTAAATATCTATGGTGTAGATTCATGTAGACCCATATACTTTCTGTATGTCAATCATACCTCCATAAGGTGGTCAAAAATTAAATACAAAATAACTGGAAGACAGAAAATAATAAAGATCAGAATGAATATTAGTGAAAAAGAAAACAAACAAAAAAGCAATGGACAAAAATCAGTGAAACCAAAATCTGGTTCTAGAGATTACCAATAAAAGTAACAGATCAGTAATGACAGAGATGACATCAATACAGATTATATACATATATTAAAAAAACACAAATAAATATTATGAACAACATAGGTTTGACAATAAATTTGAGAACTTAGATGAAATAAACAAATTCTTTCACAAACACTATTAAAGTTCATTTAAAAAAATAAATAATTTGAATAAATCTCTAGTAAATAAATTGAATTTGTAGTTTAAAATCTTGACATAAACAAAACTTATACCCAGATGGCTTCAGTGGTTAAGTTCTAACCAAATACTTAAGAAATAAATAATTCCAATCCTACACAAACTTTTCCAGCTCCCCTGCAACTTATTTTATGAGGCCAGTATTATTCTAACTACCAAAAACAGACATAAATATTATAAGAGAATGACAGACTAATGTTCCTCTTGATAGAAGCAAAATTCCCAAATAAAATTTTAGTTAATTAAATCTAACAATATGTAAAAAAGGGTAATCTATCATGACCAAGTAAAATTTATCCCAAGAGTTAAGATTGGTTTGGCATTCAAAACCAAATGATGTAATTATACCATATTAACAAATTGGAACCAAGAACCCACATGATCATCACAATAGTTGCATAAAAAACACTTGACAAACACGCAATATCTATTCCTGAGAAAACCTCATAGAAAACTAGGAATATAATAGAACTTCTTCATTTTACGATAAAGGACATCTAGAAAAAGCCAACAACTTATATCATAGTAAATGGTGAAAGACTGAATGCTTTCCCCCTAATAAGGAACAAGATAAGGATGTGTACTGTCTCTGCTTCTGGACAAAATTACAGAAATTCTAGCCAGTGCAATAAGGCAAGAAAAAGAAGTAAAAGGCTCTCAGATTTGAAAGAAAAACAAAAAACTGCATTTATTTTCTGACAACATGATCTTACATGCATAAAATTTAATGTAATATGCAAAAAGCTAACAGGACTAATATGTAAGTTTAGCATTTGCAATATGCAACCTCAATATGCAAACATCTATTGTATTTTAAAGCATTAGCAATGAACAATCAAAACTTGTCATTAAACAAAATATAAAGTTTAAAAAGTAGTACCATTTACAACAGTATCAAAAATATGATAAAACTGGGATAAATCTGATAAAAGGTGTGCAAGATGTATACACTGAAAACAACAAAACACTGCTTAGGGGAATTAGAAACCTAAATAAATGGAGAGAGATACCATGCTCATGTGTTGGAAGATTCATTATTGTTAAGATGTCAATTATCTTCAACTTTATCTATAGATTTAACACAATCCCAATAGACTTCTTTCCTTTTCTTTTTTTTTTTTTAAGAAGATTTATGGTACTTTAACGTTAAATTAAGTAATGAAGACTTATCAATGAGGACCCAGAAAAGAGAAGGGTCCAATACTTGAAGTAAACAGAAAGGAAAGATTTAAGAGAAAGGGGCCGAGATAGAAGAACAAACTATAAGATACTCACACCTCCATAAGTAGGTTCCATTCTTCTAAAGCAGTTTTAAGAAAATGATGTTGGTTTCTTCTGCAAGTGAATCTCTCCCTCACTCAGGCTGAGGGAGAATGAGTCAGGTTTCTTACTTCCTATCAGCCTCTCACTTCCTATTGCCTGAGGTGCTCAGAGAGCAAAGCTTATGACATAATCCTCTTCCTCCAACTCTCACAAACTGCATCAAGAACTAAAAGTGGGGAAGCTGGGATGGCTCAGGGGGCTGAGCGCTCATCTTGCAGCCCCAGGGTCCAAGGATCAAATTCTGGCACCGACCCATGCGGACCCATATGCTAAATGGGGGTGTGCCTCCCATTCAGTTCTCACTGAGGCAAACCTCCTATGTGGGAGGCCTCTTAGTTCAGCTCCCGCCCCAGGTGGGAGGCCCCTGGCCAGTTCCTGCCCTGTGGAGCCCCACCCCCACCTGTGGAATGAAACTAGAAAAACTAATTACCTACAACTATGGAGACTGCTCTGGGCCCTCACCTCCTTCTCTCTGTCTCTCTCTGTTTCTGTCTCTCTCTGTCAAAAACAATGAAAATAAATGTTAAAAAAACCCCAAAAAACCTAAAAGACAGTTTTCAGCTTGGAAGCTTTCTTGGAAGCTTTCAACTTATATAATAGATACAAATATCCTCACTATTTCTTCAAGCCTCAAATGTTAGTTTTCACCTTATCCCTTTATCTGTTTTTTAGTTTTGTTTTGGTTTTTTAAAGATTAATTTTTTTTTATTGTTTTAAGAGAAGGAGAGAGAGAGAAGGGGGAAGGGCCCAGAGCAATCTCCATCTATAGCTGTACATCATTAGCTGTGACATGGTTTAATTCCACACAGGACGGGAACGGAACTGAGGGCCTCTGGCATAGAAGGTGAGAACCTTCATCACCATGCCATCCCAGCAGTTAGCAATTATGCTGCAGTTCAGCGTATGGATTAGCAGGGGCAAGGGCTGGAAATTGAACCCCGGAAATGGAACTACGGACCTCACGATAGTAAGGCAAACACTAACACCTGAGCTATCCTGGCATCCCTCCCTTATCTGCTGAATTACCACTTTTTTAAGGTACGACTTTCTCGTTATAACCACTCACATTTTGGAAAAGGCTAATATTTTCAAGATAAAGTGAAATGAGAGTTAAGGGGAAAAAAATTTTTTTTGAAGACAACAAATGTCTGTTGTCTAATAAGTTGTTTTTAGAATTTTGTTTTAGTTGAAATTCACAAAACACTGCTAAACTACTAGGTTCAGGTCTTGTTTTCTTTCCCACTGTTGTGGTTTCCAACTAGTTTGTTGTCTTGATTGGAGGGCTGAGCATCAAGATAGGCATCTCAAATGATTATTTCATACCTTTGGCTGGAAACTAACTGGTTATGATAAAAAAACAAATCACTTGTATTTTGAGGGGAGAAAAATATATGGCTTATAGAGAAAATTTTGTTTATGAAAAAAAGATTATGTATGCATTAAGAATTTCAAACCCATATGTTAAAATTATGCACAATATGGAACAAGGGAAAATTTGAAAAGTGGGTAAAATGTAATTACATCAAGGCTTGAAAGCATTAATTCTATTGAGCTGGGTTGAAATGCATACATATAAACAAACACACATCAAAGTGTCCAATGCACGCTTGTGTGTTTGCTACCTCAGTTGTTTAATAACATTAATGGTAGCCTTTTTATTTTCCCTGCAGACCAAGTTCTATTCTAAATTCAATCCTACCCATACTAACACAGGCCTTGTGTATGTACCCTGAGGCTGAATTCGGTTCTGTTGACTGGTGTGAAAATGCAAAAGAGCATCTATAGTATGCAAGGTTGGCAAGTGGAGGTGATAGAGCCTGCATATATATCCCTGACAAGATGTTTTCCGGCACTAATTACCATGACTTGACATGACTGCATATTTTTCAGGTACCATATGATCCTGGCAAATGGAAGTGTCAGTGAAAAGTGTATGCCGTCAGCTTAAACCTTCCTAAATGCCAGGGAATTAATTTGATCTGTGCTGTGAGCAAAGCCTTTAAAAAGAATGCTGATCCTGATCATGTTTTATTCCAACCAAAGGGTTAGAGAACTCATGGCTAATATTTATCTCTTTAACTGTTTTATTTTCTAGACATGCTCTGTCCAATACAGTAGCCAACAATAACAGGTGGCTACTGAGCACTCCAAATGTGCCTAGTCTGAATTGATTCTGAAGACCAAGTATGAAAAGAGAATGTAAATATTTCATTAATAATTTTATATTGATTACATGTTGAAATATTATTTGAACAGGAACAAAATGAGTTAAATAATGTATACTATTAAAGTTAATTTCACTGTTTCTTTTTACTTGATTTAATGTAACTATTAGAAAAACTTAAGATACATGTGTCTCTCGCATTCTATCTCTATCAGACAGTAAATATTAATAAGTCTTCTGGGGTTAGCTCAGTGGTTGAGCACTTGCCCTTAACCAAAAGGTTCAGGGATTGAATCCTGACCCTGACTTGTGCAACCCCATATGCTGAACTGAGGCGCAGCTGGTGACCACCAGGATGACACAGTGGCAAAGGTTCTTGCCTCCCATGTGGGAGGGTTCCTGGTTCGGTGCCTGCCCCATGCGGCCCCACATTCACCTGTGTGGAATGAAACCATGTCACAACTAATGATATATATAACTGTGGAGACTGCTCTGGGCCCTCCCAAAATGTCATTTTATTATTAAAAAACAAACACCCACTTTTTGGGCAGGAAGGGAAATACCTCCATTGTGACAGCTAAGCGACAGAAGCCCCATGTTCTGGCTCCAGACCCCCTTCTCTGGGCACATCACAGACTTCTTCACTGTTCCCCAAAATGACGCAGCCTCTCACCACTCCATTCCTTTCCATATGCCATCCTTCCTGCTGGGACGCTCTAATCTAAGGTGACCAGATTTTAACATTGGTAAAGCAGGACACCATTGACCGAGGGGGAGGGGGTTCTTGATTCAAAATTTGGTCTATCTCCCGCCGTTCCCTAGCTTGTCGTGCATTCTTTCCAAAAATTGGGACTTTTTTAAAATGCCGCAGGACATGGGACAAATTGTTAAAAATCAGGACTGTCCCGCCAAAAGCGGGACATCTGGTCACCCTACTCTAATCCCCTCTCTCCACCTGTGAAATTCTCACTCATATTTTAAAACCCAAGTCATTCAACATGACTGTATATATATTTTTTGATGCCATATGATCCTGGCAAATGGATCAGTTGCAAAGCACGCTGCTCTGTCCCATGGTGTGCTGACGTCCTGAACATTTAATCACTAGAGCATAACGAGGTTTCACTTTAATTACTGGATATCCTCTCTGTTCTTTCATTTGCATCCTCTCCGTGTGCTTACAACACTATCAGGCCAACACAACAAATGCTGTATTGGTATGTGTGTGTAATGTGTGTGTATGCACACACATTTGCAAGCACATACGCATAGGGAGAAAAAAAATCCACAAATCCAACAGTTATACACCAAAATGTTAAGAACCGTTAATTCTGGTAGTGGGATTACAGATAATTCTTTTTCTATTGTAGCAAAATGAACATAACGTAAAATGTACTACCTTAACCATTTTTAAGTGTAAAGGTCATTAGTATTAATTTTATTCACATTGTTGTACAACAAATCTCCAGAACTTTTTCATTTTACAAAACTGAAGCTCTGACCATGTTAAACAACATCTCTCCCCTCCCGCTCCTCCAATTCCTGGCAACCAATTCTGTTTCTATAAGTTTGACTATTCTAGATATTTGGATAAGTAAAATCATGAAGCATTTGCCTTTTTATAACTGGTTTATATCACTTAGTATAACATTGCAATGGTTAATCCATCTTGTAGCATATGTCAGAATTTCCTTCCTTTTAAGGCTGAATAGTACTCCATCATATGTATATACCACATTTTGTTTAACCACATTGTTAAACATTTAGGTTGCAAAACATTATGTTGCCTATTGTAAACAATGTTGCTATGAACATGCGTGTACAAATATCTCTTTTGAGAGCCTGCTTTCAATGCTTTTGAATACATACCCAGAAGTGGAATTGATGGATCATATACCAAGTCTAATTTTAAGTTTTTGAGAAAGCACTATACTATGAGTATTTTCAATTGCAGCTTCACTGTTGTATATCCCCACCAACAATGCACAATAGTTTCAATATTTCCAAATTCTCACCAACACTTGTTATATTTCTTATAGCAGCTATTCTAATGAATGTGAGGTGATGATATCTCATTGTGGTTTTGATTTGCAGTCCCTTAATGATTAGTGATCCTGAGCATCTATTTATATGCTTGTTAGCCATTTGTATATCTTCTTTGGAGAAATATTTACTCAAGTCCTTTGCTCATTTTTTAATTGGGTTGCTTAATATTTTGTTGTTGTTGTTGACTAGTAGTTCTTTGCATATTCTGGATAACTACCTCAATTATAGGTTTTTCAAATAT
Source organism: Craseonycteris thonglongyai (assembly GCA_004027555.1). Classification (NCBI taxonomy): domain Eukaryota; kingdom Metazoa; phylum Chordata; class Mammalia; order Chiroptera; family Craseonycteridae; genus Craseonycteris; species Craseonycteris thonglongyai. Next base: position 23,122 of record PVKE010021133.1, read on the forward strand.
TTTATTCCAATCTGTAGGTTGTTCTTCATTTGATTGTGTCCTTCGATACACAGAAGTTTTGAATTTAATGAAATCCAGTGTATCTATTTTTATAATTGTTGCCTATGCATTTGGTGTCATATCTAAGACGTCACTACCAAATCCAACACTGTAAAAGCTTTTGCCCTGTTTTCTTCAAGAGTTTTATAGTTTTAGGCCTTATATTTAGGTCTTTGATCAATTTTTAGTTAATTTTTTAATATGGTGTGAGGTACAGGTCCAACTTTATTCTTTTCAATGTGGATACCCAGTTTTCCCAGCATCATTTGAAACAGACTCTTATTTCCATTGTATGAACTTGGCACCCTTGTCAAAATTATTTAACCATATATGCAAGGGTTGATTTCTGGGTTCCCTATTCTATTCCAATGCTCTATATGTCTGTCAATGTACGGTCTGCCAGTGCCACATACTTGTGATTATTGTAGCTTTCTGATATGTTTTAAATCAGGAAGTGTGTCCAATTTTGTTCCTCTTTTTCAAGATTTTTTTGGCTCTTCAGGGTCCCTTGAAATTCTATATGAATTTTATTATTTCTGCAAAAAGCAAACAAACAAACAAACAAACCAAAAAAATACCCAAAACCAATACTGGGGTTTTGATAGAGACTGCATTAAATCTGTAGATTACTTTGGGTGGTATTGATGTTATTAAGTCTTCTAACCCATGAATACAAGATGTCTTTCCATTTATTTATGTATTTTTAAAATTCTTTCAGCAATGCTTTGTAATTTTCAGTGTATAAATCTTTTGCCTCCTTGGTTACATTTATTCCTAAGTATTTCATTATTTTTGATGCTATTATAAATGAAATTTCTTTCTTTTTAGACTATTCGTGGTTAATGTATAGAAACATGGCTAATTTTTATGTGTTGATTTTATATCCTACAGCTTTGAATTCATTTAAGTGTGTGAGGGAGAGAGAGAGAGAGAGAGAGAGAGAGAAAGGAAGAGAGAAATATCTAGGGTTTTCTACATACAGATTATATCATCTGCAAACAGAGAAAATTTTTACTTCTTCCTTTCCTGGATGTTTTATTTTTTCTTGCCTAACTGTTCTGGCTAGGAGTTCCAGTACTCTGTTGAATAGAAGTAGTGAAAGAAGACATCCTTGTCTTGTTCCTGATCTTTCACAGGAAAAACTTTCAATCTTTCACCATTGAGTACAATGCTAGCTGTGCTTATGGGTGATTTTTATATTTTCTATTAATTAAGCTACTACCTTTTTCAATGAAGAAAAATGCATTGGGTATCTGCTGTGTTTCAGATACCATCCAAAGCTGGAAATTAAACAAAACAAATCCCTGCTCTCATAGAGCTTGTAGTAGGAGACAGAGAAAAACTAAAGGTCTGATATTAGAGGTGGCGACACATTCCACGAGGTGACACAAAGCAGAACTACAGGGTGCATGGGATGGTGGGGAGTGCAGCCTCGGACAGGGTCAGGTAAGCCCCTCTATGAGGTGAACTGAGTCCCGAGCCACCTGGAAAAAGAACAAAGGTTATACTTCGTGACTGTTAGTGGACTGTCAGAAGTGGGGGAATGCAGAGATGGGTTAGGGGACTATCCCAACCTCTCTGAGCCTTTGGGGCTGACAGGTAGAGAAGGGAAGTGGAGGCAACGCACTGGACAGTTCAGAATGCTGTGGTCATAAGAAATCAATGAGGAACACCTGAAGGAAGTCCTCAGCTTCAGGGTACAAGAAGAGGGTGGGTATAATTGGCCAAAATGCCAACAGTTCTCACGTTTTTTGACTAGGAGTCAGCAGGGGTACTGAGGACATTATGCAAATACACCGAGTCTCACTCACCTTAATGAACCCCTAACTCAGTGAGTCAAGTTAAACAGGCAACATGACAACTCGAGTCTCAATAGGTCTGATGTATAAACAGAGAACTTTGGAACATGCACGTGAACTGATTATTGTGTGTATGTTGTACCTGTGCTTATGTCATTTCACAGGGCAAATGGTCATTCAATTTTTGTCCGGGTGAAAGACAATAATGTCTATAGAAATATGTTAAAGGAGAGTGTGCTCCTGCTCTTTCCTTTTCTGGCAATTCGACTACATTCCAACAAAACAAAACAAAACAAAACAAAACCCACTTCATTTCTCATCTTCAAAATGAGGTTAAACAGAAATTCAAGACCAGTGATGGAATAGTGGCTGTCTGAAGTGATAATATCCACGGAAAATGGATGGGATTAGCCAAGCAGCATCCTGAGAAATATGTATATCATCATGATTGCCTTTCATTTACAGCCCAGCCTCCTGAGAGGGTGCTGATAGGGGCTGCCAGGGAAGAGAAATCAATTCATTCCAGTTGCACTTCACTTGCACTCAGAATCGGTCTGGAATCACTTTGAAAAGAGATCATCTCTCTTTTCCTCTCTATTTAAACAGAAGTCTCTGTCAGAAATGGACAGCAAATATGTTTTGGCAGCCGAATTGGTGGTAAGTGTAAGTTGAAGGCTTGCAATTTTGCTGGCTTTGCCACAGAGACTCGGGGCAGCCCCTTGAGTGGATGTATTGGAGTGTTTGAGCAAACTGGAGCCCCATCACCTAGCCTGCCTGCAGCCACGCAGCCTCCTGCTGGATGCTTTTGAGGCCAGATATGCTGTGTTTGTTCACATATCAATTTCTGGGTGGGAGAAGACAGAACAAGCAATGGAGGGAAGCTGCAATTAAATCCCCTCCTTTCTCTTCCCATTTGTGTGGTTTGCTTATCTCCTGCTAGGGCTTGAGAAGGTTTCTGTGTTTCCAGGCAAGGCCAGAAAGGGGGCGCTGTGTCGAGACACGCTGAGTACGCTGAGGCCTTGGGAGTTCCTGCATCAGGAAGGGCTGGTGAGTGCACCTCACGTGGTGCCAGCTGCCAGGCCCCCAGAACAAAGATAATAGCCTTTCCCGGTTCTCTTCTACAAAGATACGGAAGCTGCTTAATTTTAATCACTATGACTGTTAGGTGTAAAATAATAAAACTCACTTTATTCTCCTTTTAAATCTTTTTTATTTTTTTTAATTCCTCCCACCACAGTAAATTAGACTAATTGGTATGTGGCTTTAAATAATCATATTATCCTCACCAACAGTAATCAAGTTACTGAAACTTCTCACTGACTCAGATCATTTAATGTGAAATTACCATCCTGGGAGGAACTTCTGTCTTTTGCATTTCCACCCACACATAAGAAGTGGCATTTTCTCCCACATTTGCAGGCCCTGGAGTGCTATTGGTATACTACCAATCGATCAGCCAAATTCAGAGCATTTATTTACGTGTAGTGAATCACATAAAATTGTTGACATGTTTACCAAGGTGCTGACACACTGAAAAATGCTTCCTGGTTACCAGCAGAACGCCAGTAAGTGGCATACGTCACATAAATGTTAGAAGGGATGCTCATGGTAGAGAATATCTATCAAATGCATGGCACATGTTTTTTTGTTTTGTTTTTTACCAATTAATTTTATTTTATTTTATTATTATTTTTTTAATATTATTATATTTTATTGTTAAATTTAATGGGGTGACATTGGTTGGTAACAATCAGTTTCCCAATGGACAACTCCACATCACATCACCCATGCATTGCATTATGTGCCCAGCTCCCAGAATCAGGTCCCCCTCCAACCCCATATATCT
>PVKE010021134.1:0-26821 GCA_004027555.1 Craseonycteris thonglongyai
ACATAGATGTTGTTTTTAATTATTTATTTAATATTATTTTATTCAGATAAAAAGGTCTCCACAGGCCAGATGAGAGGGCCTTGCGGGCCACATTCGGCCCTGGGCCGTAGTTTGGAGACCCCTGATTTAAAGGAAAGGAGGTTCTGGTGACTGTGAGAACTTGTGAAGTTCACAGCACAAGAGTACTGCCAAAGTAGGCAGGACTATGCAGGGGCTCTGGGCAATTAGAGAGCATGAGAGAATAAGAAGGTGATACCATGAAAGCAGAGAAGGAGACTAATAAAAGAAGTTGAAGACTGTCAGAGACAAACGTTAGCTAATTAATAGTTTAGCCTGTGGCTGACCCTGCCTTGGGGTTTAGTATACAATCAGCAAGGCATCTGTTTCTTTTCATTTGGCTCTGTGCTGCTGATATATTATCACATAAGCCACTGCAAACTTAGAGGCCTACAACCACACTAACTTGCATGGAGGGGATGGTAATGAGCTTTGCTTTTTTTTAAATGTTAAATTTATTGGGGTGACATTGATTGGTAACAATTAGACAGTTTCCGGATGTACAAGTCCACATCACATCACCTATGCATCGCATTATGTGCTCACCACCCAGAATCAATGAGCTTTCAAGTCATACTCCCTAATAAGTCTCTTTGGGGACAAATTATGGTGGACTATCTGTCATATAAATCATTAGATTAACTGTTGTTCTAAATAGGTGTATCTATTGGCCCCACTTACTTCTCCCTTACCCATTAAAATAAGTAAATAGGTCACATTCGATTCTTTAGATTTCTAGAGCACCAGAAATGCTCCTCACTTTGCTAAAGAAGCAAGACTTCATTAGGGCAAGAAGTAATGGTAATTAGGTGAAGGAACCCATCCTAAAACCTCAGGCTTGAAGTAATCCCCTGGGTTTGAACAGCTCTTTAAGCACAGGGGGCTTAAGGCTGGCCTTATAGTTAATTATGTGCTTTCATCTGCTTCTTCTCTATTCAATGAGACATGTAATGTAGTGCCAAGTTTGAGTGAGCTTTACAAAAAATATCTACCAAAGTAAATTAAGTTCAAGGAAGATTTTTCTCATTAGTAAGTAGCAAACAATCTTTAGAATTACAGGTTTTTCGAGTCTGACTAACAGGCACATGACTATCAGGGGCTGTGTAAAACACCTAAGGCAACTAGAACCATCCCTCCAGCAATTCTGTTCAGAAAGGATATTTATAGTCTAGACTGTTCAGAATATGGTGAAGATTCTAGTTACAGTGTTGTTGCTCATGGACAGAGATGAAGAAAGTCTTTTAATCTCTGTCTCCATTTGCTCAACTGTAAAATGGGAAAATATTATAACTACCCTGTTGTCCTCATAGATGTGTAGGATTCAAATGGAACAAAGGACATAAAGGTACTTTCAATAGGTAGAAATAACTTCAAAAATACAGAGTAGAAGTAAAAGAATACTTGTACATAAGGGATTATACCTACCATACCTATGTTATAACAGATGAATGACAGTAGTAAAATTGTTTCCTACTTTTGAGGTCTTTGAAGATCTTGGGGCAGAATCCCACTTTCTATTAACTGAAGAAGGGTCTCATAACCTTTGGTTAATTGTGTGCTAAACCCCCAGGGTACAGAAATGAGCGTGGCCTGATCACTTAAAAGGATGGAGAAGGAGAATTATAGGGGGAGGTGGGAGAAAGAGGTTCACTAAAGACAGAAAGTACAGTTTGGAAATCAAAGGTCACAGTGGCCATAAATACTACACACAGTGATGGAACTAGCAGAGCTAAGAATGAGAGTGGTCCAAAGAGTAGAGAAACACTAATCTGGTGGGATTACATTGAAAGATCTTAATCTTCAAGTAAACTGTTGATGACAAAGCTGTGGGTTAAGAGAAAAGAAACATTTAGTCTCTCTGTTAGTGGTTCTAACTGAGTGAGGAGCCTTTTCTATGTTTCAGTTGTTGATTTGTTTTGGTCTTATAGAAAAAGGTACAGTAAAGGAATGTGATTTTCTTCCTGAAACAAAGGTAGATTAGGCAAGGGCCAGTGGGACCTATTTCATAGCATAATCTCATGATAATGCACAGAATTATCTCACCTGGGAAGCTGCTGCATATAAACTCAAAAGCAGTAAGGTGAGTTGGTAGCTGTAACTATAATAGTAGACAGAGCTCCTTTGAATAGTCTCTAAACAGCACAAGGTTTTGTTTTCCATCAATATGATTTAAAATGTCCTTTTTAGTATTGTTTCTCTATTCCAAAACTGCCTTTCCCAACTTCATCTTGGTTGATTCTTATCTTCCTAGCAAGAAATAAAGACTTGACGGCTGAGTGAATGATCAACTGAATTTCTTTAGTACAATTTTATTAAAATAATACTCTTTAGAGTTTAATGTGTTTTGTTTGGGTGTTTGTGGTGTTAGAAGTAGGATGACCAGATGCCGTTTAAAATAGGATAGGAAACAATAATACCATCCCATTTCAAAGGGTACATATGGTCAGCTACTGACACCTTAAATTTAGCCTAGTGAGACTAGGCTGACCATATGTACCCTTTGAAACAGGACAGTACTGTTGTTTTCTGTATCAGTTAGAATGGATGACTCATCAGCCTAGTTAGAAATGGAAAAAATAGAAAGGAGCTGAAGGGAATGTTATCGCCATTTGGCAGCAGAATAAGAAAATTACATGTAAACCTCCAGTTCTTATCAATTAATGCAAATAATAACCTTTTCTTGGTTTTGTGACAATTTTTGTTTGTTTGTTTTAGTTTTATGATGAGCATAAGTCCTGGATTTTTATGCCCAATCTTGATTTCACCTAATTCTGTTCTATGCAATAACACAGGAAAGCACATTACTGCTAAATAAAATCTATCTTTCATATTTCAAAAATCCTTCATCAACAATAAGTATTATGAATTCATGCTTGGAAAATATCACCACTGCATCTATAGCAAATGTCCTTTGCATGTGGAAATAGATGTGATGCGTAGCTATATTATTTACTAAACAAAATGTATTATAAACAAAATCAAATAGAATTGTTTCCATAAAATGCATACCACATATAGAAACAGTCCTGTCTTATACAGTCTGTCTTTATTATCTCACACTGTTTGTATATTTTCTTAATCATAGGAATTTTACATTGCTTTCATCTTGCTAAAAAGTAAAATGGAGGAAAAACTTAACTTATTGACCAAACTAACTATAAACTATCATTCATCTGTTCTGCAATGGGAGAAATTCCTGATTTAAGAATATATGTATTTTGGAAAAATATTTTCCTCATTACATATTAAAGAGTTTATATGATGGAATTAATGTATTTCTGGAGCTTATTAATAGTAAGAGTAATCATTATTTGTCACCTATTTTGGAAACATTCAGTTGCATAATTAATATATTTCAGTATGACAATAATTAGACAAACACAGGCATACCAACTAAAAAAGATATGACACTAATAACTAAATCTTGACTTATCTAAAATAAAATGGCTTATCAAAACAATATTTGAAGACATCTGATCAACAGAGGGCAATAGAAAATATCTTAAAGCAATCACAATGTGAAACAAAAAAAAACCAACCCTATTTTGTTTATCAAGTTTCCCTTTACAGTTATGACAACAATATATCAACATAATTTTGTTCTCTTCAAAATAATTAGGTAAATTACTGCTACATGAAATTTATTTTTTATGACTAGCTTAAAACAAACTGATATCTTCAAATCATCAAAAAAAGAGAATTAGGAGAGCTTTTAAAATAATATACTACTTTTGTATGCTAAACATTTTCAATAATATAAACATGGAATCTACTGAAACAGTTACAAGTCATAAACAATTCAAGCAAAAAAAAGAAAAAAGGCTAGATAATAAATTTTAAATGATAAAACCAAATAAAAGGTTGTTTTGTTACATTTTCTGCTAATCTAGGAAAAGGAAGAAATTCCAGAAAGTTAGGCACTTTACCCCCACCCCCAAAATACAGCTATTTTATCCTCATAAATTCACCTCTTGAGACCATTAGCAAGAAAAATACAGCTACTTTAATTCTTGCCATACATAAATTAGAAAAATAAGCCTTCCTAAACCCAAGAAAATGTATATCTTATAGATATGCATAAATGTACAGCATGGACCATATTTTTAGCCAGTAATGAATGCAGTTCAGGTAGGAGGAAGAATATAATTATAATGCTGTAGAAAGAACATTTTAAAACCAAGATGGGCTGCTCAGAAAAAGAAATTTTAATGTCATGCCCATGGAAAGAAAAGAGAAACCCAAAGACAACATAAAAACAAACAAGAAAACCTGTAAGCTGATGAGTATTGTCACACATTTAAAGTTAGTTGGTTGTCAAAAGTCTGACGAATTATGGTATAACAAAGGTAGTGAGGTCATTTAATGCAACATCTCTTTACACTAGGAAATCCCAAATTATAGATCCCAGACCAATTATATCAGAATCACCTAAGGGGCCTTAAAAAATAGATAAGACCCCTGGGACCTACTCCACACCTAGTGAACCTGAATCTCTGATTTTTGGAAACCAAAAATATGTATTTATTTAGGAAAGTACCAAGTTTAAAAACCGCAGCCTTATAATGCAACCCAATGACTGTTAATCCAACTTCTACTTGAAACTCTAGTGATGGAGAACATGTATGAAAGAAGGCAGCCCATACAGGGGCTGTCCAGAAAGTGTTCAGCCATATACCATTTCTCATTATATTGACAATGGTTGGATTTTTTCCAGATAGTCCTTGTATAGACAATTTAGAACTCGGTGCTTAGTGTGGTCATATTGGTAGGTAGCTTGAAACTCTACAGAAATTGATAAATGCAAATCAGGCCTTCATATTATCTGAGGGCTTCTAGACCAGGAATGGATAAACTACAGACTCACGGGCTGGTGTTTGCAAAGATTTGTTAGAATACAGCATATCCATTCTTTTACATGTCCTTGTCCTGAAAACTTGAAATAATTACTTAAGCCCTTAACAGAACAAGCGTGCTGTCTTTTTCTAGATATAAGGTTTAGACTTAAGAAATTGGTGGAGAAAATAAAATGCTAATAATGCACATTAAACTTCAAACTATGTTGTTACATTGCAAATAGCAGACACACACATAAAAATAAAGGAATTTAAGTCCAGTATTCAAAACTTACGATCTGGATCAACAAAGAAGTACTCCTCATTGACAGAGGAGTATAAAGTTCTACATGTTTCTTCCTTGTTTCACTACTGTTTTGCTCATTAACATAAACAAAAATATTTATGTTAGAATTATATTATTCATCAGTTACAACTGTAGGTTGACTACTAATAAAAGAGGTCAGCAAAAATCAACATAAACATTTTATATATTTTATTATTTGTAAATTATGTGCTACACATCCTTTATATCAGTTAACTTTATATTTTATATGTATGTATACATACGTACAAGGACTGTCTGGAAAAAAATCCAGCCATAAATGCCTCTATTTTCCATGTTACATTGGCTGGATACTATCCAGACAGCCTTTAAACACACACACACACACACACTTTTCCCAGAGCGGGTTGGTCAAACATTTTCCAGCAAACCACTGAACACTACCATCCAATCAGTAGCTAGCTATTTCTTGAGGTTTTTCTTTCTATTTCCATATTCTAATCTATTTACAAAAAAAGTCATCTGTACCTCCAAAATATGTCCCATATCCATCCACTTGTCATCATCTCTACTGCTACTGTACTAGTCCACACCCCTTCCATGTCTAATCACAGGGTCTTTTCATTAGTGCCAATCTTGCCTCCAAAACCCATTCTCAGCATAGCAGCCAGAAGGAACTTTTACAATCTAAATTACATCCCTGTAGGAAATCCCTTTAAAATAAGTTTCATTTATAATAAAGCCCGACCCTTTGCCACATCATACAAGCCCTACATTCAGAAGCTTGGCTCACCTCTCTGACTTTATTATGTACCACAACAAACTCTTCTTTGGCAGGGAAGGTTCTCCTCCTAAACTTTTGCCTTACTGGTTTCTTGACATCTTACAACTGCTTGAATATGGCTCCCTTAGAGAGGCCTTCCCACCTATCTACTCGCTCTAAAGCTAGCACCTCCAGTAACTTGTCTGCAAGTCAGCCTAGTTCAGTAACCTGTACTGTTTTAGTTGCCTAATGCTACATCACACTATCTGAATTATCTTTTCTTGTTCACTAGTTTGCTACCTTTATTCTATCCATCTTGTTTACTGCTCTATCGCCAGAATCTAGAATGTACCAGGCAAATCATAGGGATTTAATAAATATTGGTTAAGTGAATGCATGGCAAATGAGCAAACAACTAAGAAAAACTTGTGTTATCTGACTTCAAGTCCAAAGCTCTTCCCAACATAGCGTGATACTTTCTATTTTAACTTTCTATTTTCGAGTGGCAACTCTAAATGTTAGCCTATTCTTTCCTGCATGACAGTCTATCATCTCCTAGAATTGTCCCATATACAAGTTTAGTTTCACGTAACCTGGTTTCTGTCTACCTCTCCAGATTCAAATCTGATTTCCAGTCAAGTTCTGTTTTCAAAACACTAGCAACACCAAACTCCCATACTAATAATCCAGTTTAAGTACTTCTATAGTAATTATCAAGACAAGCCTGCACCTTCATAAACTGAATCTCTTATTTTGCAAGTGCTGCTTCCTCTACCTAGAATGTTCCAGCCCTTCTCATTTCTAAAACAAGTTCCTATTCAGCTTTAGAAAACTTGTCTCAAATGCAAACACATCTATGCCTCTTCCACGTGCCTCCTCCCCTTCCTCACTCCCAGAGTTAATCACTCACTCCAGTAGGGCATTTTTTTTTTACAGCCTTCCATTATTGCATTCATAATTCTGCTCATTATCCTGGAATGTGTTTTCAATCTGGGACTCCAGGACCTACAGTTGCTGTCATTTTTTTCATCTCAAGGACTTAATATAGTGCTTAAGACATAATAGGAAATCAACAAACTGTTGCTAAATTAAATGCACTTTAAATCTAATCTCTCACATGAAATCTGAGGAAAGCTAGCATGCTATTCATTGTTCAACCTCCTCCCATGTCTTCTTGGTTCCAAGCTAAGCCTGTAAACCAGGAGATAATGAGCAGTAAAGCCAGACAGATGCTTATACTTACAAAGCAAAGCTAATGAAAGAAGGCAGAAATATCTTAACATCAATAAACATGAACACACTAATAGCCTCACTGACAACTCCTTGTGATAGGACTATGCTGATTTCTTTTCCCTATGGTGTACTGTTTTTCCTAAGGCATATCATTTGTTGCATTAATTCAATATATTCTTTCATTTCCTTAACAGGCCTCTCAATTCAAATTTCCTTGTTATTCATTAATTATGTATTATTATTTATTTAAAAATTTTTTATTGTTTTTGACAAAGACACAGAGACAAAGAGAAACAGACAGACAAAAGGGGGAGGGCCCAGAGCAGTCTCCATAGTTGCATATCATCAGTTTTCAACATGGTTTTGTTCCACACAGGTGGATGGGGGCCGCACAGGGTAGAAACTGTACTGGGTGTCTCCTCCTGCATGGGAGCCATGCCCCCTTGAGCCAGGGGCAGATCCGGCAGGGTGGGGGTTGGGGGGGCAAGAAGCAAACTGGGGGCCTCCCGCATGGGAAGCACACCCCAGTTCAGCATATGGGTCTGCATGGGCCAGGGTCGAGATTCAATCCTCAATCCCTGGGATTGCAGAGAGCGCTTAACTCGCTGAGCCATCTCAGCTTCCCCCTAGGTATTTTATTATTATTATTATTAATTATTATTATTATTAACACTCAGAGTCACCTTCTTCAGCTTTTAATCTATTTACCTACCAAGTCTTGCCAGTTCTCTGCCTGTGATTCCTCTCATCTGGATCCTTCTCTATTTCCTTACCTCCTAGTCCAAGTTCTTATTAATTCATGTTAGGATGAATAGATTATATACAGCTAGATTTATGTGGCCACTGTTTCCCTCATTCTAAATCACTCCATGTGCAGCTAATATAACCTTCCTCTAACTAATGTTTTCAGCAGGCCACTCCCTCAGCCTCAGAGACTAGTGGAGCAATCCTTTCACCCACTGTGTTAACACCCATTTACCTTCCAGAAACATAAAACCTTTTTCTTTGTGTCTTCCTCATACCTTGTCAAATCTAAAGCTATTTATTCCCACATTAGCATTACTGATCCAACAAGATTAAATCCTATGACATACTAAAGCACTGAAAGTATTCCTTGTTTCTTCTCCAACAATCAATGTTTCATCAAGTCTTATTGATTCTACCTTCAAAATCCATGCACTTCTCTCCAGCTTCATGCCAAAGTCATGGTTCCAGTCATCATTGTCTTTCCCCTGGGCCATGGAAGAGACTTCATGTTCATCACTCTGCTTTCACTCTTGCCTCTCTGCAGTTTCCAAATTGGAGCATGTCACACTAAGTGCATAATGGCTTCCCGTTGATCTCAAATCAAATCCAAATTCCTTGCCATGTCCCACAGCCAGATCTATGATCTATATCTTGCTGACTTTCCAACCCAATAAATCATATCACTCCCTCTCCTTATCACTGCAAGCAGCCCCTCTGCTCTTTTCAGAGTGTTGGGGGCTCCGCACTTGCTGATTCAGTTGCTTGAAATGAGCTTCTCTGGGATTTTTCCTTAGTTGATGATTTTTCATCTTTCAGCTATCAACCCAAAACTATTTCTTGAGAGAGGCATTCTGTAACCACCTTTCTTGAGTTGCCCTTATTCTTTGTCTACCCTAAAGCAAGAACTTTACCTTTTTTCCTACTTACCATAATTTCTACCATAGACCATCTTTTCAGAAATATTTATTGGATGAGTGAAATAACTCATTATACATATAAGACACATTTTACACTTTTTATTTTTTGCTCATGCATATCCTCCACCTAGAAGACCCTCCTACTCCAACCAATGTCCAGTATTTATTCTGTGACTCAACTTAAAATTCATGTCACAAATAAGTGCTTTCTAATTAAATTTCCTATAACACTCTAATATTTTCTTCAAAAGAGTTTTAGCATCCTATATTTTTTTTTTTAAAAAAAGCCTTCTTTTCTTTCCTAGAACCATTTTTGTTAAATATCATACTTCATGACCAGAAAACAGGCATATAACATTTTTCAGTCACTCCATGCACTTACACCATAGTCCTTTCAAGAAGTTAATATTTCCTGAGTGAAGTAAAAGTTTCCCTATTCTAGGGTTGTAATTCCAAAATAAATATGGGAAATGAGCATGTGAGTAGAATTAGGAAAACTGGTTGTCATAAGAACTTAGTTGTAGGGAGTGCAGGTCATGGGGGTTTCTTGGTTAAGGAACCAAGATCAGGAAAAGGGTAGCATATTGGTTAAAGGTCAAGGATAGAGGAAATGAAAGCAAATAGGTAAAGGAGAGTCAAAATGATTTCTCTCTAGTTAGAACACTGATTAAAAGAGTCGTAAAGTTTCTTACAATCTTCTAGTTAACAAAAGATTTATTCTTATAGATGATGCTAACGTTTTTAGGCATATAGTGATCACAGAGGAAATGAAAGCAAATAGGTAAAGGAGAGTCAAAATGATTTCTCTCTAGTTAGAACACTGATTAAAAGAGTCGTAAAGTTTTTTACAATCTTCTAGTTAACAAAAGATTTATTCTTATAGATGAAGCTAACATTTTTAGGCATATAGTGATCACAGAGGTAGGGTTTCTAAAGAATACATACATTAGTAAAAGGAGGGAAATGTAAATGAACTTCATCCTAAACAAATCATAGCTCCCCCACCAAAAAGACAACAAATAAATACCCCTGACCTTCCACAAATTTCATATATCTTTATCAATTTACTTTTCATATTATAGTAATGTATAAATTTTATATTATTTCTTTTGGAGAACATATATCACAGTCTTAAAGCCTAATCTGACCACTGCCTGCTTATATCTGTGCTGGCAAAATCTAGTGGTCATTAAGAACACAGGCTCTGGAGTCTATTTCTGGAATTTTAAACTCAATTATATCACTTAGTATCTATATAATCTTGGAAATGATAACTTCTCTGTGTCTCAGTTTCTTCATCTGGAAAAATGGAAGTTTTATCTAGCTCATAGCTTTCATTGATCTAAATGGGTTAAAACATATCTAGTGCTTAACACAGAGTGTGGAACACGCTTAGTGCTCAATGAACATTAATTATTATTATCATTCTTAGTATTATTATATACACAAGGATAATTTCTTTTGGCCTGTGGCTTTTTTCATCACATAATTTTCGATTTGATACTCACAGGGTTAGAATGCAGCACAGTGAAGAACTCTGGGCTGATGAGGAACTTCACAGGGGGAGACTGTAACAGCAACGTGAGCCTGGATCTGGAGGTAGAGTGGGGTAGGACATTTTCCCGGCGGAAATCTAGATGGGGCAGACCACAGTGGTTTTCAGAGAAAATTTTCCGTGTGGAAACAATGTATATCTTCACTTCCATCTTTGTATACCTACATCATTAGCTATTATTTTATCCCCCCAAATTGTTCCTTCAACGTATATTCATACATAAACCCAACGGCTTTTAATTACAGAAAAATGCAATTGAGTATTTCTAGTAACTATTAACATTTTATAGTGCATCCTTAGATGTTTTAAGTGATCAGATTCAACTTTCTTCTACTCTCCCACAGATCCAGAGATTAAAGTAAGTCATATTCTATTTGGTTTGGGGATTCTCTTCTTAGTACTTATAAGAAGTCAAGGATTAGAAGAGGTCTCTGGTGAATTCTTCTTGCTGAGTTGGATTACCGGATCTTATTGAAGATCAAAGGTTCTCTAAAATAAAAGCCTCATTTCTCGGAAATCCTTACTTATTTGTTTCTGACTTTTATGAGATTACAAAGCAAATTAACTCAAAGGCTCTTACCTGCACTGGCTTGGTGAAAATCAGCTTCTTCCCCTGACCCATCAATAGCACTGCTATTTTCCTCAGGCCTCTCATTAGTCATGGTTCTGCGGATACTCTGATATCTAAAATCATGAGCTCAGAGTTACATCACAGCAGCTTCCAAAATGTGGGACTCAACTGCTTCCCCACAGCCCAGAAGTTTTCAGTATCTTCCCAGCATCAACCATTTCCTCCCCAAACCCCCATTCCCTGCCCTTCTCTGGGCCATCTGTTTAAGTGCATTACATTACATTCCACTGAACTTCTCTGTCCATTGTTTGTGGAATGTTTTCCTCACAATTTTTTTTAATTGTGGCCCTTAACCAAAGAAAATTAAATTCTTCTATTATTAAAGAAGTAAACAATACTGTTCCATAGCAATAAGTTCTTAAGAAAAGAATGGCAGATTTTAAAAGCTTAGGTTGATAATAAAGATGCATCACAAATGAAGATTCTAGATATTTAAAAAGATATTTGGCTTGAAATTATAAAGGTATATATTCTGTTTTACTAAAAATCAATGCCTTAGGTTTACTAAAAGGGTCATCATTACTTATTTCCTTTCCAGTTTCCAAACCAGCTGTGTATGTGTGTGCATGTATTTTTTAACCAACAGAAGTTCAATGAAATCTATGAATCAAAAGAGGTAACACCTTAGTGACAGGACATCCAAAGATGAAAGAGAGACAACCCATGTTTTCTACTATGCACCATGTGAAAATTATCTCAACCACAAAACAGAACAGTCATAGCAAAAATGGCCATCCTCACCTCCGGTTCAACTGCTCCATTTGCTGGATAGAGTTTGACCTCTGCAGCACCTGCGGGGCGGGGGGAGCTGTTGGCCGCTGCCACGTCGTGGTTCTGTTTACGTGATCCACATAGAAGATCCTGCCGTGGCTGTCTATGCGTGCTTCCCAGTCTAAACAGTGGTAATGCATCCAGAAGGATTAGGAGGAGGAGCTGAGGTCATTAATGTGGTTCATTAAGTTCAGCACATGTTTTCCCTCTCTGACATGCTATAATTTGGGGCTAATAACATACATCTTACTGCATAATCCAGCACTTCCCCTCAAGTCATACCAGAATCTATTGTGACAGGTTGGTAAACATATCCATGTATAATGCCAACCCTTTAAATAATCTTTGAATGTAGAGAACCCTTTCAGATCTGCCCACAATGATCATCCTTCATATGAGTGCCAGCATTTTAAAAATACAAGTAGTATTATAATACTTTAGATATTAATATTAAAATTGGTATTGCTACTTGTTTTCACCAAAAATTGATTTTTCTCTAAATGTCCCAGTTTAGATGATAGTCATAAATGGAAACTTGCACATGCATATTTATATAGAATTTTAGTAAATGAAGAAGAAAACAATGCTAGCCTTGTCATCAAACACTATCATTATTTACACACTTATTTGTATTTTCCCAAAGGTGAATACATTTTCAGAGAAAGGGTAATGACTTGCATCCAACCTCAAATAAATACAATGTTTTAAAGATTATTTAATTTTATGTTTGAGCAATCTCATCAATTGTGTTAATCTTTGTAAACAAATTATAAGTGTATGTTCAGCAAAAACAGCAAGCAGACTAACCTGTCTTCAAACCACATCTGTGATTCCATAAAAGTCTATTCTATTAAAACACACAGAGCATGAGCTAATGTTTACAAAAGGCAAAATTTTTTGTTTGTTTGTTTGTTTTTAAAACAGCTGTTTTTATTTATTTATTTATTTATTTATTTATTTATTTATCTTTATTGTTAAATTTAATGGGGTGACATTGATTGGTAACAATCAGATAGTTTCCAGATGTACAAGTCCACATCACACCACCCATGCATTGCATTATGTGCCCACCACCCAGAATCAGCTCCCCTTCCACCACCACATATCCGGTGCCCACTCCCATCTCCCCCCACAACTCTCCCTCCCCCCTCATCCCCCCTCTCCAGGTAACCACCAAACCATTGAGTATGTCCATAAGGCTGGTACCCTCTCCCAAAAAGGCAAAATTTTAAAAATGATTATAGTTGGGAATGGTAATTTATATAGGAACATATGAAAAAAAGAGATTTATTTTTTAATGAAAAAAGTTATTTTTGTTTTTTGGGGGGCATGCAAAAACTTCTCATTTATTTATTTTTAATTAAATTTATTGGGGTGACATTGGTTAATAAGATTATATAAGCATCAAGTGTATGATGTTATAATACACCATCTATATATTGCATTGTGAGCTCATCACCCAAAGTTTAGTCTCCTTTTGTCACCGTATATTTGGGGAAAGCTCTTATACACTTCTATTTCTATGTAAATTATTTTTGAAATTAATAAACCCCATTTTTTTCTGAGCAACTTGGTTACTTCAAAACTTCTCCATGTGATCACAAAGCTTATCAACAGACATCGAGGTCTAATCATGGAGATCAGGAGGAAGGCATATTTCCTCCTGACTACCTGGAGCATTTGCTCTGGAGGTGAATGGAGCAAGTAGTCCAACAAAGTCCTTAGCATTGGAAAGACTTGGATGGTAGGGCCTAGGCAGTACCAGATGCTGATTTAGGGTTGCCTCAAGGGGAGAGTGGAAAGATCTTTTTTGTTGATCTCAGTACACCTTAATTTATGACAAATGGCAAAAGCAAGAAAAATTGGGCTGAGGAAAAGCACCACACAGACAAAATACAACTCAACATCACTCATGCGCCAAGATAACAGACTCACAATAAACCAGCCTGCCAAATCTGAATTCTTTGGGCATCAATAGTGCATTTCCAAAACACCTCATGAAACTACATTAAAGCATTTTAAAAAACCATTTTCCAAAACCCTTTCATCTGTTTCATTGTTTTGCACTGTTTCTTCAAACATTCCCATCTCAAAGATTTTGAGGACCAACTATTCCCACTTCATTCCTTTCTCATTAGAGCTAGGACAATTCAAGCACGTATTATATATCAAATCAAATGGACATAAAACAGATGGTCATTTCTCCCCCAAAGTATATTTCTTCTTCCCCCCCCCCAAGAATATTTACAGTAGTTTACAATTTTGAAAAAAATGTAGAATAGGTCAATTAGGGATAAAAACAAAAAAGAAATCAACTAAAGGAAGCAGAAAGAGAGATGCTGCCAAACTCCCAAAAAAAGGTTATAACTACAATTTGGTTAAATTTTCTGGCAGCTAAAGCAGAAAAGAAAACACATTGTTGCACACTTTCCATTTTCTGACAAAAAAATACAAAATAAAAAAATAAACCTTTAAAAAATTATCTTCAAAGGTGGAACATTTTCCTTGAACAAATTTAATATGAATTTACCCCACGAAACATGGTCTGGATGAAGGCCACATGGATAGCACAATAAGAGGAAGGTGTGGAATCTCCAAATATATTCACTAGTGTGCCTAGCACTTTTAAGCATGTAATGAGTGAACACATAATTTAAATAACATAAAAAAGAACGATTCTTGTATTTACATTCCACAAAGGAAATAACCTTAATTTGTATTTCAATGAAGACATTTCTATGAGCCATGGGGAGAATAAGCAAACAAGGTCAAAATAGCTGCTTTCTAAGAACACAGGACACTGGATGCACATTAATACTATCCCCAATAATCTCATATCTTAAAATTGAGGTTGTTACTTAAGTCTCCATTAAGAGAAATTCTATATTGCTAGTTTCAAATAAACACTCGGCATTGGATTGGGAAAGACTGTTATGCTGTTGACTTATTCATGAACTACATATACACTCTTGCCCAAGGGATGAGCAGATGAAGGTGTAAACACATCTCAGAGAATGCTGAGATTGGGAAGGTCAGTGACTGGGCAGAATGAATTATGTATCAGGGGAAGCCAGAATTCAGCTGTCTATGTAAATCAAGAATTGAGAGAAATATGGATGGGGGCTTGAGTTGTTTATAATTGTATTTAGAAAAGTCTAGTAACGAATGTTGTGAAGTAAATTTATAAACCCACTACAAGAAATTATACTAACTATGGTATCTACCAAATGGTGAGATGGTGAAGTTATAATGAACTAAAGGTACTTTAAAGGAAAAAATAGAACTTTATGATTGGGACTAGACACTAGTATTTGAAAAAGTTTTCCTCAAAACTTTTAAGCATGAGAAAAGAGCTCCTAGCCTTAAATATAGTAGAAGTCCTAAGATTAATTATGTTTTTCAGATTCACTGCCTACTTTTAGGCTTTCATTTCAAAGGATGCTTTAAAAATGAAAGTGTGCAACCACACACATAAAAAAAATAAGTGTTCCCTTATATTTTTCCAAAACTACCCAGATTAATATACTACATAAATAATATATTTGTCCTAACAATATGGCAAGAATCCTGGGGTCCTAGAAGAGTCCACTATTCCAGATTGTTCATTTGGAATTTATTCCTATACCTACCCTTTTGAGGAAAAAACATTTATTGAACAATCTATTGTCTCCAGTGCAGCAATGGGTTAAGTCACAATTACGCTGGAGCCAAGAGGAAAATAAGATAGGTTTTTTTTCAGAAGAGGCTGAGCTGGCCATTCTTTCTTCACTAATCTTAATGCTACAAAATCCAAGATCTGTCATGCTGATGAATTCTCATAGGCTTCAGCAGCCCTGAACTGCCTGTCTCCAGCTGCTAGTGCCATCAACCACCTCAGAAAGATACAGCCAATTCTTTTTTTTATTTTTATTTGTTTATTTTTATTTTTGACAGAGAGAGAGAGAGATATAGAGACAGAGACAGAGAGAGAACTGAACTGGGTGAGCTTCCAGTTCAGCATATGGGTCCGCACGGGCCGAGGTCGGGATTCGACCCCCGGTCCCCCGGCTCTGCAAAGTGAGCGCTTAACCCACTGAGCCATCCCAGCTTCCCCTTACTTCAGCAAATTCTTAAGGCACTCGGTGCTTATTCAAGTTCAAGCTGCTCCCCTGAAAAGCTCTCAGAAGTGCCACGCTGCTCTCAAGATCTGGAGCTTTCTTATTTTCTATGAATCATTAGAAAGTTTCTCAAGAGGTGGTTAAAGTTATATAGCCCACAAGGTTCAGGGCCTGAAGCAAGAGTAAGATTTTGATAACCAATTCGTGGATCATCATTACAGCTAAGCAATCCTGTACTAAGTCCAAGATGTTCCCTAATCTTGAGTTAAGAGGAATAAGAGTGGAAGGAAAAGCAAACAAACAAGGAAAACTGCTTTACATAAAGGAGATCAATTAGGTGTTTAGAGACTAAGTGGTAACACTGCTATGTAGACTGCCATGTGATCATCTCTAAGAGTGAAGTGGCATACAAGGGACACCATTGAACCCCCTTAGTTGAGTCTGTAAATCTTCAGAGAGAAGCATAAGTGTGCTGGATGGCTTTAACACTATACATTAGTACCCAAGTATTTTACAAGGTGAAAATAAGCTAAAACAACAATAAAAATAATAATATCAAAAAAGAAAAGAAAGAATCAAGAATGAGGGGCATCAAAGCCTAAGAACAAGGCTTCAGTAGCTTGTCCTGTGAATCTGGAGATAGAGACATATACAGAGAGGGAAAGGCACCTCATAGATTACATACCATGCTATAAGCCACCATTCTGCGGGCTAACCAAACTTTTAGAACATACATTCATCTACCCACACAATAATCTTTTAGCTGATAGAGAAGAAGGAATGTTTGAGACTATTTCAACTTCTACTAGTATGAGATCTTAAACAAATGACCAGTTTATCTGGGTTTCAGTTTCTCATCAGACTAGTTGATTTCTACCCACCATTCTATAAATTATAGATAAAACATGTTTGACCTACCTCACAAAACTTAAAAAGAATTTTTTTAAAGGAAAGCGTATAAAAGTTCTTTTAAAACTATTATATAAAGCACTACACAATTTTGAGGTATTCTAATTAATAGTGTTAAAAGTATAGCTGTTAGCCTTAAAATAATTGATCGAGGTTATTTAAGAGATGGTCTAGTCTTCACACTCCAACCAGATTCTCCCAAGAGACTCTTTGTGAAGGCAGAAGGCACAAGATGGGGTGGAATGCAGAATGCCACAGCTCTAAGCCAGAGGCACAGCCAAAGACTACAGCAGAGCTATAGCTGAGGTGGGAATAGACAACTAGCAGGTGTCACCAAGTGATAAAATAGACTGTTGGAAGGACAAGACAAACCGGGAATAGGAGGGGGCAAAGCAGTGTGAGGACAGAGTTGATTTGTCACCAGTTATGCACAGACAATAATCTATAACTTGTCACTGATAATATAAATCCCCAACTTTGCAACGTGGATGAAAGGAAACAATTCTTAAGAAAGTTCCTCCTATTCATTAGTCACTCCATAAATTGGACATACTATTAAACTGCTTTTTTATCTTTGAATAAATCAACTTATTAAAATCAACGACCAATTGCTTATATTTTTAAAAATCCAAAGATGTATTCTATCAGTCTAATGCAAATATCACTGTTTAAACAAATGCATGGAAATGAAGTGGTCATAATTTCATTATAAAAGCACCTGTCTTTAGTAAATACAATCTAGAGACCAAAATCACAGTTCAACAAAAATTAGAGCAGTTGGAAGTGGATTGGGATGTCATGTATCCATACGAGGTGCAATGCTATGCCTTGTCTCCAGATTCTGTAACTCTATTTACTTACTATTAATCCACATATGCATATAATCAAAGTTAGGGCTGGGTAAGACAGTGATAGTGTTCACTGGTGGACCACCAAGACAGTTTAGGGTGACCACATAAATAATAAAATAAATAGCTCGTATTCTGAGACACTTAGAGAAGTAGCCCTTACCTTAAAAATAAAAAGACTCCCCAGGCTTGATCAAAGTTCTCTCAGAATTCTCTTCTGGGGTTCCTAATTCATTTTTCTTCAGTTATATCTAAATATCTCTCAGGAATATTTTTTCTTTTCTGCCTTTAATCTTTTTTTTTTTTTTTTTTTTTAAGGATAAACAGGAAGTTATTTTCTCCCACTTGATTAAGATGACACAATTGGGGAAGCTGGGATGGATCAGCAGGTTAAGCACTCACTTTGCAGCCCTGGAGACGAAGGATCAAATCCCGGCTCCAGCCCAGACAAACCCATATGCTGAACTGGGGTGTGCTCCCAGTTCAGTTTTTGCCGGGGCCTATGTGCGAAGTTTTTGGCTTAGTTCCTGCCCTGCGCAGCCCCACGCCCACCTGTGGAGTGAAACTATATGGAAAACTAATGCTGTCAACTATGGAGAGTGTTCTGGGCCCTCCCCATTCTCTGTCTCTCTCTGTCTGTCTCTCTATCTGTCAAAAAACAAAAAAAATAAATCTTTAAAAAAAAAAAGATGACACCATTGTTAATTTCTTGATTTTTTAAAAACTGACTAAAATATGTTTCCTAGAAGTAACTATCCTCAGTTATCCAAATATATGAACAAGGAAAGCATTTGTGCACAACAGAATTTCAAAAGGATCAAGCTAATATGTTGACAAATTCTATATAGTACCATTCAGTTTTTTATCATGCATAGTACCATTCAGCTTTTTTCTTGACACTCACCAAAACTAACCACTCAGAATTTTAGCCCTTTAAATACCCATTCCTCCCACTCCTTCATGTCTCTCCACTTTTAAAGTACAGAGGGCCAAATAATTATATATAAGATGGGTGAGTAGAGACGGTGAATAAGAAGGAAAAACAGTAAGACAGAAAGATGTATTTTCCAATGTGCCCTTAAAATCAGTACTTACTAAACTTTGTTATTGTTCATCAAAATGCTTTGCTCTCACAGAGTAAGATTGCTTTCAGGGATTCTAGAAACTTCAATTGAGTTTAAATTATGTCCAGATTGTGACTGGCCACCAGCACCACTCAGACCTTTGAATGTAAACTGTATAACTATTTCCTAGCATCCCTAATCCTCAACCATTTCTCCTTTAACTGCTATGTGTTTCTTTAAAGTGAAAGAAATGAAGTAACTTTCAAATCCTCAGATAATTGTCATGCTCCAAATAAACGGTAGGCTAATTTCTGAAATTCATAACACTCCTCTATAGAATCCTAACCTAACCAAACCAAACCAAACCAAACCAAACCAAACCAAACAGAACCCTCTGCTTAATGATTTTAAATGCCGTGAGTGAATAAAAAGCAGTATGTTACATGGAGTGAGGCCTTGCTAAGAGATTATACCAATTTGTCTACTAACAAAATGCATGCTGCCATTAAGTATACTTTTTTAAAAAAATTTCTATTATACACCCAATGGTCTAAAATATTTGGATCTATTTACACGATTTACTGCTCAGACATCACAGTATTACTGTGCCCCCAGCTGCCTTTTCATTTGGCAGTGCTGCACACCTGAGCACAGCTCGGTTGTTTCACCGGGTGTTTGTGGAGTACTTTGCCTTCATTTGGCAGTGCAGACAGGAGTCACGAGCACAGCTCTTCCCAGACTACACCTGCTATGCCAGGTGGCAGCCCCCAGATCCCTTCTTCTTGAGGACCCGCATCCATCCCTTAGGTCCCCTGGGTCCTGTCACCCTTGCACCCTTTGATCAAGGTGAGCCCTTTAGTTAACAGGTTCTCACTTGGTGGCAGGGCCTCGTCCACCCTCTGGTACCGGCTAACATCCTGACGCACCGAAGGCAGCGATCGCAGTGGCTGGTGGCCATTGGAGGGAGAACCTAGGATTAAAGGTAACACGTTATCCAGGCATGGTTTTCCCCTTCGTTGTCAAAACCATTTTAAAAAGAAAACAAAACAAAACTAACACATACTCCTGAAACTAATATATTATATGCCAACTATACTTTAATAAAAAAATGTAAAGGAAACCTAACAAAAATCCTGGGGCTAGTTTACTCTCTCTTTAGTCTCATTTCCCATATGAAGGCCCAGGAACAAAAGAATACAGGAGGTAAATGTTTAGTCAGAAAAGAATCTTCTGAGATGTCCATTCAGACCCACCCCTCCCTCCAGCATCTTTTCTCACCCTGCCTCAGTCCTGCTCATGCACTAGTGCTTTAGCATCACATAATGGCCACAAGATAAAGAAAGAAACAAACACAAAACAAAACAAAAACAAAAAAGGAGAAGGAAGAAAAGAAATGGCATACTTTAGGTAGAAAAAGAATTACACAGTAAGAAAATCATTTCTAGTCTTGAGTCTATGAGATTTAGGCAGATAAAAGTATCCTTGATTTTTTGATGCATCTATAACAGAACATTCTAAAGGAACCATTCTATTGAGCCACATTCATTGAAACATAAGACATATTTAATGTGTAAATTTTCAGCCCCAGACACTCAAAACAGAAGGCAAAAATATTACAGTTGATGCAAACCTCGTATCAACTTCCTGTTTTGAAGTTCTTATGAGGAAGGAGTGACCTTGAGGTGTTCCTAAAAACCTCTGCAGATTATACTAATAATGAAGCTGCTGGTCTGTTTGTTTTTTTAATTTATGAATCCAGTTACAGCCAGAGATTCACGACTTAAGTTTGTTTTTGTTTTGTTTTGTTTTGTTTTGTTTTACACTGTCCAGACAAGGTACTGGGTCTGGGCACCCTGGATGCCATGTTGTGGCACACACAAGCACAGTTTGCTCCTGCACCTCCGCCCTCGGGCATCCAGGCCCCCCAGGCCTGTGTGCCCAGGGGTGCCCCTTCTCCACGGGCATCTTTCTGGGAAGAGCACGTTCCCCACACTGCACTTCTGACGCAGAGCTTCAAGATTCATTATTTAAGTCTGAAGACTATTATTGGATAGGCCTCTTATCCCATCAATAGACAAGCCACTGGAAAAATAACTAAATAAATCTAATCACTGAACCCCAAAGTAAAAAAAAACTGAGATAACAGCTGACTCGCAGTAAAATTTACATTAAGGGACAAAACCACAACATTTCTCTTGGAGCTGGTACGCTTGGGCCAAAAGCCATGCTGTCTTCTACAGCCTACCTCCGGTAGCGCCCTCCTCTTGGGCAGTGGCCCCTTCGCAAGCCCCCTGGGCATCTCCTGCCGCACCCTCTTCTTGGGGCTGGCTCTCAGCAGCAGCAGCAGCTCCCTCTATGCTGCCCCTCCGCTGCCAGACCTCCCCCACTTCATTGTGGTCAGGTAAAGTGGCTGCTTCTGCCCCTGGTGCTTCCTGCCCTCCACTGGGCACCTGCACCACAGGTAAAGAACCAGGAGTGCATATGGAATCCTGTGACGGTCCGGTGAGGCCACCGCTGCTGGGCTCCACTGCACAAGTTCCATCTTCCTCCTCCTGAGAAGAAAAGGCTGGGGTTTCGGGAAACCGTGCGCTCTCAAGAGATGAGCACCGCGTCTCCACTGAGGACAGCTGGGTAGTAACGCTCTCATTGCAGGAGCTGTCAGCGCCTTCCAGGTCACTCTCCCCCTCAGGCCTGGTGCTGGCCTCACTCACGCTCTCTGTCCTGGCAGGGTCACTGGGTTCTGTTTCAGAGGACACCTGGGAAGGCTCAGACCCCTGATCAGGGGACTCAGTCTCACTGATGGCTCTTCGGCTTCCTGCGGATGTGTCGGAAGTCCCTGTGTCTGCCCCACTCATGGGATGATCTGTGTCTTGAGAACCACACAATTCGGTGGTACCCTGGTCAGCAGTGAGCTGAGACTCTGGACCATTTTCACTTTCATCTGGAACTGGGCCCATAGGTAAGGGGTTCTCTGTAAGCTCTGGAAGATTTTCAGGCTTTTCCTCAAAGGAAGCAGCTTCGTGTGTGGAGATTTCCTCAATCTCCATTGGGTTGTCTTCTGGCTTTGTCTGAGACGTCAGGCTCGCCTCGTCAGCTCTTGATTCCCTGCTAAACATGATTAACCCTCCTTCCTCCTCTAAAGAAGACGGGTAACCCAGGTCTTGCTGGAACTCGTGGTCTTCCTCGTCAGAGTCGATGTGAAGCATTGCATTGAGTCTTGTGTCGGTGGGAAAACTACTCCTTAGTTTTGGAGAGACTCCCATGGACCTCTCTGAGCAGGTAGCTGTGCCTGGCCTGGAATGGCCATTGTGTTCAATCGCGTCTAAATAATCGTTGAGCGAATCCTGACGTCCTCTGGGAGGTGAGGTCCTTGAAGAAGCAGAGGTAAAATCCTCTGTGTCTATTTCCAGAGTAGAGCTAGTCCTGAAAGCATGCTTGGGGGTCCCATCCGCACTTTCCTCAGAAACTGGGCCATTGGAACAAACCAGGCTGTCTTGATGGCCCCCTGGCATGTCCTCCTCATCCGAAGGGCTTCCTAGGTCTCCGTTCACAGTATTGACTCCAAGTATTGTGCCAACAGCCTCTGGAGAAGTATCTGAAGGAGAAGACAGGATTTATAAAAATGAAATAAAATAACATTTAATGTCCTATTGCTTTGCCACCGAATAGCTCAAAGAATCCATCCCTCCCAGTGAGGCATCCTTTACCGTACTTCTGACTTGCTAAGATTCACTACTCACCACTAAAAATGTACATTGCTGATCAGTTTGACATATGAGGTATATATGTTCACTACTGCTAAAAATTCTACAGCCCAGTTTCCACACATAGGCATAAACCTAAGAGATATATTTTGATAAACAGGATTTTGTATCTGCTTGAAAAACACCAGCAGAAGTTTTGATAGCTGTTTTATTTTCGGAACAGGACATAGATTTCATTCTATTGAAATGCACACTGACAACAGAGTAAGATATAACAAGTTTTCCTACAGCAATGTATTTGTACAGGTATCTCACCTTCATGTACAGAAGACGTAACCTCCACTTTAAACTGGAGGTACCCACTCACGTGGTCAGCTGGGAGCCTTCTGCCAAGGTTGTAGCTGAGCATTTGATCACTGCAAGAGGAGAAATGGTCATTTCATTCTTACTACCCTGGTGTAAGCCTTTGTCTTCTTCCCACAGGCCACCCCCTCCCCCCAAATCCTATATATTTCTCTTAAAACTTTCAGACTTATAAGAAAATAAAATACTTAAAGGCATGGTAGAGTCCAATGTAACATTATTCATTCACACAAGTGAATACTTATAAATCCAGGAATAAAATGAAATCTTGTCTTAAGGAAAATTATTAGTAAAAGCAGAAAATGCAACACACTGTTACTATATACATTTTTTTAAAAGCCTCCCTACTAAGGGAGGCTTGCATTTTGAAAGTCATCAAGGAGTTGTGAAAGACCTAAAACGTTAGGTGTTTTTGGACTGAAGTGCACAGATGCCTGGTTCTTTAGCGTTAAGCAGGATAGTAAGCTGGTTCTGGTTCTAAAAGGACACACACGTGCTGGCCTGAGGGCACTGGCTGCTGCATTCTGTAGGAATGGGAGCTGGGAGTTAGGAGAGAGCCACAGGGGAACAGGCCAGACCCTCACAAGGGAAGGGGGTCTGGAGCCTCACTTTCCTCACCTGTAAAGTAAAGGGGCTGGAGGGGTTTGGCTCTCACTGTGAGGGAGCCTTATCATCATTGATTCTCAGGGTGGCTTGTAAGTGATACTGATAGAAGAGCTGGAGAAGCAGATGTGCCACTGTGGCGGGTCTTACTGCCACACTTGGAGGCATGCTGGAGGGGACCACAGTGGGAATGCCCAATTTCTGCCCCACCTTGGGCCCAGGCTCAGGCTACTAGCCTCCTCAAGAATGGAATTGTTCATCTTTTGCAACTTCATGTTTATTTATTAAAGTCAAATGCAATTACATTATTTCTTTGTGTGGAAGCAACTTTTATTCTGAATCTGATTTAAATTTAATTAAGGAAATTAACCAAAGGTTTAGTACCAAATCGCACCATCTCTGCTCTCACACTGCCCTCTAATGGCAACTTCAGGAGGAAAACACAATGCCTCTAGTATTTGCACCTCAGTATAGTTTAGAGCGCCTCGAGTCTAAATAAATTTATTGCTAATCTGCCTAATTACATTTTTGTTCTTCTCTACCCTCTCAGGACAATTCTAAAAAGAAGTTAGCTGTTTAAAAGAACACATACTAATGTAAAATCCCAGTCCAGCTCTTACGAATTTATCTTCAAAGCAAGAATTGCATAAAACAATAAGATTATATCCTTGACCTTTTTATTTTTCTTCCTGAGAAACATTGCAATAATTTTATTTCTTTTAAAGATTTAGTTTTATTATTTTTTTGACAGAGAGAGAGACAGAGAGAAGGGGGAGGGCCCAGAGCAGTCTCCATAGTTGCACATCATCAGTTTTCGACATAGTTTTCATTCCACACAGGTGGGCAGGGGACCACGCAGGACAGGAAAGGGGCTGGGAGCCTCTCACATGGGAAGCACACCCCAGTTCAGTATATGAGTCCACCCAGCCTGGAGCCAGAATTTGATCCTTGGACCCCGGGGCTGCAAGGCAAGCAATCAACCTGTTTCAATTTAAATCCTCAATCAAGAAATAAAATTGGGGAGAGCATTCCCCAATTTTATTTCTTGATTGAGGCTTTAAATTTATTTTCGTTTCCCCAAACTGAGTACCTACTGTGTTTCACTTATTCTCTGCTAAGGGCTTCACATACATCATCTCTTTGCATCCTCCCAGCAACCCTGTGATGGAGGTGGTAGCCCTGTTTCTAGAGGACCAAGGAAGGCATAATGAGGATAAGTAACTTCCCCAAGGCCAGACAATTATCGAGTAACAGAACCAGAATTAGAACATGGGTGCATCTGACACAGAAGCCCCTGCTCTGCTGTCACCATATCACAATCTCATTCATGTGCATCCTCAGTGATTCTAGGTTGCTTTCAGTAGCATGTAGTTTAGTGACATGTTTACTCAGGGCTCACCACAATGCAACTGCTATCATAACATTTTTTCTACTTAAACTGGTATTTAAATTTTTTTTCTGTAAAGGATATATAGGCATTTATAACTATTAGACATTGTAGGGATGTTAAGTGCTTCTCCATTAGTGCTCAAATAATGTTACATAATAGCTGTAATCTGCATATTAGCAGGGGTCTTTTTCTTTCCGTTACCACTGTTTTTCTAGCATTTAAACAGTGGTTGGGGATGCTGGGATGGCTCAGCGGGTTAAGCACTCGCTTTGCAGCCCTGGAGACCGAGGATCAAATCCTGGCTCTGGCCTAGGTGGACCCATATGCTGAACTTGAGTGTGCCCCCAGTTCAGTTCTTGCCAGGGCCTATGTGGGAGGCTCCTGGCCCTGTTCCTGCCCTGTGCAGCCCACCCCCACCTGTGGAGTAAAACTATGGAAAACTAATGCTGTCAACTAAGGAGACTGTTCTGGGCTCTCCCCCTTCTCTCTGTCTCTCTGTCTCTCTCTGTCAAAAAACAATACAAATAAATCTTTAAACAGTGCCTGACACACACAGGTACTCTATCTTTGTCAACTAATGCATGAATCCAACAGCAAATTATGTAAACCTGCTCTCATCATTGTGATTCCTCACCCATCTCTTTGGACATTCAGTCAAGGAATAATAAAATCTTATTTCTTTATTAAAGACAAATTGAGCCTCCTCTTCTCCTTGGCCAATAAATATGTTGGTATTGATAATGAAAATCAATCAAAGCTAGGAAATAAACAGCAGGAATTGAAAGGAAAGAATTGCTTCCATCTGTTTTGATCACTACCAAATGCCCAATACCCAACACAGTGCTAAACATTTAGTAGACACCATATATGTAGACACACACACATATTTGCTGAATAAATCAACAAGAGACTCTTTACTTGGAAAAAAATAATTTTAACAGGGGGTAGTGCTGTTTATTAACCAAACTGACAAGATATTCAATTCAGCTATTCCACCTATAAATACAAGAAATCCTCCATATTTGGAGATTCTGAGTCAAGGTTTCATCCTTTGCTGAGTGACTGCTAAGGGACTGATTCACTTGCTTTCTTGGCTTTACCTAGTCTCATCTGACTCATCCTTTCTCTTGCTGTGTTATATTATGGGGAATAATACATTATACGCTATTGTGATATATAATTATAAAGAATAAGTGCCAAAGAACTCTCACTATCTGACTGATGTAGTCAGAACAATTGACAAAGCATGGGAAAGTGATGTGCCACTCAGAAAAACGTCAGATTCAAAAGAAATGCTCTCAAATAGGTAATTAGTAGGGAATTCTAGCCCACCCCATAAAACCATACCCTGTAAAACCTTAACTAAAAGGGCCCCTTTACTTCAAACAGTTGAAGTATACCAAACATATGCAGAAGTAATGAAAACTCAGCATTTTTCAAGACCTATCAAGTACTAGATGGAAAGCAGTAATCAAATCAGAAATATGTATTTAGATGCTATTGTGTGATATATTAATATGTAGTATGCATCATTCTTATTTAATAAAGCAAATCCCTAAGTACCTATCACAGGCAATGCATTTAATGTACTTATACAGGAATGTTTCATAATTTTGATATTTTACAAATTCATGATGGACTTCTTTCCAGGACACAGAATCCATGACTGGCAGTTCTCTAGGTGTCCAGTTCTTTAAAAGACTAAATGAAAAGCCAGCAAGTCAACAGCAGTTTCAAGCACTGACAAGGTTTTGTTTTTCCTTCATCATTCTTAGTGGGATACATAAATTGACACTGCTACCAAGTGTCTTATATATTGTGAAAATTATATCAATTAAATGGCAGTTATATCTCTCATACGTAATTCTTGTTCTTTATAAACTTTCACTTTCTATAAATCCTAGAAATAATTTTTTTAAACTTCCCAAAGTACATTATTTCTATTGGAAGCAATAATTGTTATCCTTTAAAATAAATGTGATTTCCTAGCTTTTATCAGAAAAACCAGGTTGCTAGAATTTCACTATAATATTTATACTTCATGTGGCTGG
>PVKE010021135.1:0-26823 GCA_004027555.1 Craseonycteris thonglongyai
TTTGTCTTCAGTGCATAGTTATTTCTATTTTACTTTTTGACAGATAGAGAGATAGACAGAGACAGAGACAGTTAGAGAACCGAACTGTGGGAACTCCCCAGTTCAGCACGTGGGTCCTGCCTGGGCCGGAGCCGGGATTCGATCCTCGGTCCTCATGGCCTCAAAGCGAGCGCTCAACCCGCTGAGCCGTCCCGGCTTTCCCAGGGCTTGCAATTTAAATAATCCAATATTGAATTATGGATTGTGGTAGAAGGAACATTAAGCTATAAATTTAATAAATTAAGAAATTGTTTTGTCCTTGTCACTAGCTAAGTTATATGACTTATTTTGCTTTTCTTGACTTTATGTTTATCTGAAAATGAGAGGTTATAATAGGTGAATTTTGATTATTCTTTTAGTCATTAATATCCATGATTCTCAACCACTCAAGTTTGCCATCAATTGTGATATGTGGTAAAGCCAAGGGGCTTGGGGTGAGGGGTGGAGGGTCTTCACATACTGTCAGGGCCAATGTTTCCAGTGCCAAACATCAGTTATCTACTCACCCATTTCCTCTTATTCCTGGGAAAATGGCAGGACTACCTTTCTCAGGCTTTCTGTGGTCATGTGACAAATTTATAACCCATCGAAGGTAATCAGAAGTGATGCACAACCTTCTATGTTCTTTATTTTGAAAATAAAACTCTTCCATGCACGGCCCACTCTCCTCTCTTCCCCTTAACCACTCTGACGCACAGTAACATAGCAGCCTGGAGTCTTGAAGTGGGTGGAGCCATAAATGGGTGGAGCCATAAGATGTAAGGCCCTGGGTCTCTGAATCACTGCCTGAAGGAGAGCCACTTACCAACTAGGAATACCCCTTTCTGCACAGTCCCTGAGAAAGAAATAGGTCTTTGGAGTCAGATCATGTTTGCATGCATGCTTATTACAGTAACTGACATTACCCTAGCTGTTGCACTCTTTTTCCAAAGAACTGTGTGGATTGAGCTTGTCACATTTAAAAGTGACTTCAAACCAAGCATAGACATCTACATAGGAGACTCAGACAATGATGTCTAACTTTTTGGCAATTTTGGCTTTTTTGGAGTTATGGGTTGAACCTGAAATCTTTGACTTCTGCCTCATTTTCCTTTCTCTATTTTAATCTTGTAAATGTTGCAAGACTGTCATGCAGATGCTGTATAAACTGTCTCTGAGCATACATTTGTATGTCAGTTTGTTCTACTAAATTTAACACTTCTCCTTAGTTTATTATTCAGAGAGCTGTCTTCTGACCTATGTCTAAAAGAAAGCCTAGAATGAGCTTATTCAATCCGCTGCCCACGGGCCACATGTGGCCCAGGACAGCTTTGAATGCAGCCCAACACAAATTTGTAAACTTTCTTAAAACATTATGAGATTATTTTTGCAATATATATTTTTAGCTCATCAGTTATCATTCATTTTAGTGTATTTTGTGTGGCCCGGGATAATTCTTCTCCCCATGTGGCACAGGGAAGCCAAAAGGTTGGACACCCCTGGCCTAGAAGATTTGATTCACATGCCCTATTTCAGTGTTGGTGCATAGCCAGAGAAGAAAGAATATTAAGTCAAGAATGGGTGGTGCTTTCTTTGCTATAAGACAGAGGCTGAGCGTAATTTAAATGATGCCATACCCATCCCTCAGTGCTCTCGGGTATGCATGATAGACACATTAATAAACTTCTGCTTGTTTTTCTTTTGTTAGTCTCTCCATTGTCTGTCTATTTTATAAGCCCCGGGCAGTGAACCTAAGATGGGTACAGGAAAAAGAAAATTTATCTTTCCTATGACACTTTTGAAGAGGTACATATCTGCCTTTAAAATTGAGGAGGTTTTTCTCATTCATGAGGGTACGGATTTATTCATTCAACAAGTATCCATTGCATGCACACTGTGCCCCATGCCAAGCACTGTGCAGGCCCAGGGAACAAGACGTATGGGGCCATGCCTTCACAGAGCCCTGGGGGAGAGCCAGAGATAAGGGGGTCTTATCAGAAGCATATCCAAGATGAGCTCAGCATTGCCAATGGCCGTTTGGAGGGTACTTGGGCATAGTTCGTGCTAACTTTTTTTCTTTTTTAAGATTTATTTCATTATTTTGAGAGAAGAAGAGAAAGAGTGAGAGAGAGCCCAGAACAGTCTCCATAGTTGTACATCATTTGTTGTGACCTCATTTCATTCCATACAGGTGGATGTGGACCCAGGCAGGGCAGAAACCAAAGCAGGGGCTTCCTGCATGGGAAGCAAGAACCTTCACCGCTGCACCATCTCAGTGGTTACCAGTTGAGTCTCAATTCAGTATATAGGTTTGCAGGGGCCAGGGCTGGGAATCGAACCCCAGACCTTGTGATTGCAAGGTAAGCATTCAACCGCTGAGTTATCCCAGCATCCCCCGTTGGTGCTAATCTTGGCGGACACTGAGAGGGGTATTGGTTCAGGCCAATAGGACAAGGTCAGACTTCACAGCACCTGCTCCCTGCCAGGCAAGGATAGGATTTAATGGAGAATTGCTTTTCTTTGTAAGAGCCCTACTTCCATTATGTTGCTGGCTCCCACATCCTCCTCCTTGCCTTCCACACAGAAATTCTCAGCCCCCTGCTGCCTTTTCTTTTCTCCTCCAGTCTTTTCTCCTGCTGGCTATTTGAAGGGAGAAAATGTCTGGAAGAGAAAGATAAAACCTTTTTATAAAAAAATGATCAAATTCCACTCTGATGGCAAGATGTCCTTGGTCACTGCCAAGCTTCCTCTCTCAGACCACAATAGCCCAGCAGAGGGGCTCTGTCATTCAGGTAGCCTCTGTGTGAGTCCGAGCCAAGATCTTCCATTTCATGTCTCACTCATTCCTGCTGCAGCGCTCTGCATTGTCACCACTGCCAGCGAGAAAGAAAGACGCTTCCACCAGAGTCCACCACTGAGATTTCTAGGAGCAGGTGGTGAACCTGGGAAAGAGATGGTCTCTAAATGAGACACGTGAAAGGTATGCTTCCAGTGTCTAATAACAGGATTTCAGCAGCACTGAATTCACATCAACCCCTGTGATGTTTTTGTACTGACATCATGCCCTCCAAGGAAAATATTTAATAGATGGACAAATTTAGGAGCTGCCGTTGGAAACAAAAATAGCTAATCTATTAGGTCATGGTTGTAGATATTAATAGTAAGCGCTGTGCTTTCCACATCTACTTCTATAAACAATCTCATTTCCTTTGCTGCTCTACCAAAAGCAACCTCTTTAGCAGTCCCTTCCTAATTCTTCATTCAATATTAGTTTTCACTTTAAAATCTCATTTACTTTATTACCTACGTGCTGACTCTTAATCACCACATCTAGTCCCAGAGATTTCAAAAAAATGAGGGGAGGAACCGGAACTGCCAATGTGTTGGATGTATCTGATTTACTAGCTACTTACTAGAAGTAAAGCAAACTCCAACATGGGCCCCAACTCCCTTTCTTCTTCCACCATCTCCTTCTCCTTCCTCCTCTTCCTCTTTTTTGGAAACTCGTTTTTATTTCCAAATAGTCATAGTTACACACACTTCATCTAAAGAGCGTATACTGTTGAACCTAGAGTCCTTATTGGCACCAGCCAGAGAGAACGCTTTTGGGACCCAGACAATATAACATTCTACTACTGTGTCATTTCCCCCCAGAATATTCACAGGAAAGGCAAAACAACAACATAAACGCCATAACTGACAACGGTGTGATTCACAGGTTCTATGGATGATGTGAACCCATATCCTGTGTGAGTTTTCCCATCACAACATCTTCGGCCAAAGCATTCTGTTTAATGGGAGTTCAAAAGGTCTTTGGAGTGGAACACAGTGCAAACAAAGAAAATCTGGAGTACCTTAAATCCCAAGCTGTCCAGGACAATGAAATATACTTGAAACTGGAAAACAAATTTTAAATATAAAACTGGTCACTGATTTAGAACCAAAAATATATTTCCTATAATCAGAATGGACTCATAATAATATAAAATATAGCCCTAGCTCACATTGGTACACATGACAATCCAAAAATATAGTCTGCCCCATGACTGAGTCAACTGACCCCAACTTCTCTTTATTTGGCCAGAATTGCAGTTGGGAACCAGCAGCTTTGTATGATGAATAATCAGTCAACACGTGTCTGGTCTCCATCTTACATGTGCCTGGTGCTGGGCCAGGTGACATAGGAGTAGCAAGGCAGATGAGAGCTCTGGCCTCGCGGAGCTGTTACTGAGAGGGCATGAGAGCCACGATGACCACATTTCTCTGTGTATGAGATGCCCCATGTATAAGATGACTCCTACTTTCCTAACCCAACATTAAGAAATCAATACCCCCAATTTTTGATGTAACAATTTTAGACAAAAATATCATCTTATACGTGGAAAAACACGGTAGTAGTGTTACCCAAAAGAAAGAAAGAGGGCGTGTGGAATTGACGCTAAGTGCGTGAACTCACGTTGCTCCTCTTCAAATGCTGGTTCTACCACTGACAAGATCCAAGTTTATAAACATGGGCTTCCCATGTAGCAAGTAGCAGTGTTCTCAGTCTCTCCTTAACACAGTGGAGCAAATGTGACATACTTGTATATAATAGTCACAGGCCTGGCACACATAAGTGTCAGCAATGACTGTTTTTACAATATTTTGTCCTGTCTGGTAACTTTTACATTTAGATCCCCATTCGATGAATTGAATACTATCCAGGCAAATTATAGTTTTAAATTCTCCCTAGGCTGACCAGACGTACCATTTTAAACAGAACAGAAAACAACCGTACTGTCCCGTTTCCAGCAGCACATATGGTCAGCCCAGTCTCACTGGACTAAATTCAAGGTGTCAGGAGGCTGACCCTATGTGCCACTTGAAACCTAACAGTACCATTGTTTTCTGTTTGGTTTAGAGCAGTGCATCTAGTTAGCCTACCTCTCAACAACATGCATACTTTGCTAAGGATGTAATTTGCAGATAATACCGTTCACTCTTTGTTTACTATTACATTATTATTCCAACTGTAGCATGATATGGGCTGGAAGACAATCCAAAGTGAGGTGGTTTCTTCTCTGTACTTTCCCAGGAAGGAATTAACCAAATGAATAAAGAACGACAAGTCATGTCTTGGGTTATACTTAACCCTTGTCTCAGGGTCTGCATCTGGGGAACCCAAACTAAGACAATGAATACTTCTTTCTCCACTCCCATTAATTCTTTTTCTAAAGGAGCATGAATTCAAAGAACATCAGATGTTGTTATATTTAAATGAGTCAGCAATTCTAACTAATATTTACTGGTTGCTTACTTACTACCAGACACTATTCAGGGATTTGCCTATATTATTATTCTATGAATAGTTCACAGATTTTTACCTAGATAGTGACGAAGTCAATACAAGTTTGTGGTCTTCATTTTGATGTAACTCTTCAAGTGTAGTTTTAACTACATATTTGAGGATGGGCAACTCTCTTTTTCATTGGAAGAGGCTGTCAACGAAAGTAAACTTTGCTTTGGGGTTAGGAGGGGAGGTTAAGATCCATGAAAAGGAAATCAGATGAAACAGAGACACTTTAACTTGGAAACAGAGAAACACTATAACTGCAGTGGGAGAAAAAAAACCTGAAAATATATGCACATAGGGATTATGAGTAAATCATATACTTCTGTACTAAACCAAAAGGAAAAAAGGTC
The DNA here is from genome assembly GCA_004027555.1 of Craseonycteris thonglongyai. Classification (NCBI taxonomy): domain Eukaryota; kingdom Metazoa; phylum Chordata; class Mammalia; order Chiroptera; family Craseonycteridae; genus Craseonycteris; species Craseonycteris thonglongyai. The sequence goes on from PVKE010021135.1 coordinate 5,701, forward strand.
AGCTTCCCATTATGTAGGTAAGAAACCATTTGTGGGAATTGCATTATTTTAACTTATTTTCAATATTGGCTAAATGTGGTGATGCATTTTATACCAGGCTGTTTCTGAAAACAGGAATTGGTTCAACTCTATTTGGCCCTAGAATTGGTTGATTCTTCTTCATATATTGTTCCATTTAGCTCAAAATTATTAGAAGGATCCCAGAAAATCCTCACTCTACCAACATTGATTCTTTTTAAGATTTATTTTTTTATTGTTTTTGACAGAGAGATACAGAGAGAAGGGGGAGGGCCCAGAACAGTCTCCATAGTTGCATATCATTGGTTTTTTCACATAGTTCCATTCTACAGGTGGGCTCGGGGCTGCACAGGGCAGGAACTGGGCCAGGGTCTCACCCTGGTGAGAACCTAACTGGGGTCACTCCCCAGCTCAGCATATGGGTCTGCAAGGGCCGGGGCTGGGATTTGATCCTCAGTCCCCAGGGTTGCAAAGTGAGCACTTAACCCACTGAGCCATCCTGGCTTCCCCACAACATTGATTCTAACCTCCCTTCTCATTGATTTTATCTTGTTGGTTCCAAATTGTTATTTATGTGGCCTATATGTCACCTCTAGTTCTGAGTCTTTAGATGTTGGTATTGTCTTTACAGCATTCCTTACTTCACAGAGGGATGGGTTTGTTACTAACCCTGGTCATTGGCCCATCTTGGTCAGTCTCTTTACGGGTCTCCATGATTAGGAGTTGGAAAGAAAGGATTCTGGTGTATTTTAATGATGAGTGATCATTTAAGTCAACAAGAGTTGGAAGAAGATTTAACACATTTCTAGGCTTATCAAATGGCTTACACAGGACCCAATAATTCATTTATCTATTTTTTATTTTATTTATTGATTTATTTTTATTTATTTGTTTGTTTGTTTATTTTGTGGTGAAAGACAAATGTAATTAGAACTTGGAACCCTCAGAGGCAGTGGCTCTTGGAGTCATGGGAGGGAGGCCTGCAATAGTGGCTTGTGGATTGTAAGCAGATATCATAAGCTGAGTAGAGAAGTAGGATATTGACAAAGTAGGAAACACACAAAGAGGCCTAACAGAGGTGCAGGAAGAGAGAGGATGAATGAGAACTGCCCAGCTCAATCCATACCCTGGGCTGCCCTAGGCTGCCCTTCTCTACATTTCTTTTCTAAATACCAAGACGGTCAACATTTCAGTGACCCCAGGGCTAAGCAGACTTACCATTATTGGCTTTCTAGGTCCTAGAAGAGTTCTTCTTCCCATCATGATATTCCCACTTACGGCTTAGGCTGGCGTATAAGCCAGGCTTTCACCAGCTCTGAGACATGTTTCCCAGTGTGGTTTTGACACTCAGAAAAATTTGAAGAAGAAATTACAAGAACTAGTTTGGCCAGAGGCAAGAAATAATATCTCAGGGTGACGAAAGAAAATATTTACTTAGAAAGCTATCCATTTTTTAACGAGTAAGACTTCATCACTTACCAAAATAAATGTGTTTTAGAATTAAAAAAAAGAACTATTTCATGTATTTGCAGGCATGGGAACTTACATAGTGAAACTGTAGCTTTCTTAAATAGGAAAATGGGTAATTTTCTAAATTAATCTGTGTAGTATTTGGTTTGCTATATACCCTGACTTTCAAATGCCTCATATATAATAATTAACATATGTGACAACATATTAATATTATTCTAGCTTATACTAACAAAAATTTGGGGCATTCTAGTATTACATGAATAACTGAATATAAAATGACCCTTTGTATCTGCAGACAGCTCTTCCACTAATTCTTATTGCTTCTCAAGTATCTAGATAATTGTATAATTGCAGCACCCCAAATATTCCATTATTGTTAGAGTAATAAACAGATTTTGCTAATCATTATGCTAATATAGATGAAATAGAAATGAAATAACATAAAACATTTTAGAATTTCATTAGTCATTAGGGCCATGGTAGAGATGAGTATCTCATTAATACTTCAGATAGTCTAGTAGTTTTAATAAATTCAGCTTCTAATTAGGTGGAGACACATATGTAGATTTCTAGGTCCAGCACTGTGAATGTAATGATACGTGGAAAACCCTCCTGCAAGAAACATTATGAAATCATGGACAACTGTATCAGAACATATTTAATTTATTTAAAATAATATGAACTGCATACATAGACGGTAACAAGCCTTTTTTCAGCCTGAGCTCTGGGGAAGAAAAGGTCGGTAGAATTTGAAGCCATAAGCATGCACCTGGAATCTGTTTTGAGAACATGTATTTATACTACTTACAAGGTCCAAGAGCCAGCAAACTAAGGCATGAACTTCAGAATTAGTTCCAGGCCAGGTACTTGCCTGGGGCTCTTGGCAAAAGTCAATCAAAACTCTCTAGGGGGGATGCTCATAATCCAGCCACAGCCGATCCTAAGAAAAACAGTCTCCCGTCCATGCGTTACATAACACAGCGTCAGTGAGGGCCAGCACGCAAAACCAACACCAAATCTTAAACTCCACGACTTAAACTAATAAAGTGGAAATCTGAAAAAAGTACTTTTAAAGGAAGACAGTTAAAATGCTTCAAGGGGAAGCCGGGATGGCTCGGTGGGTTGGGCACTCACTTTGCAGCACTGGGGACCGAGGATTGAATCCCAGCCCCGGCCCGTGCAGAACCATATGCTGAACTGGGAGTTCCCCCAGTTCAGTTCTCTCTCTGTCTCTGTCTCTCTGTCTCTCTCTCTGTCAAAAATGAATAAATAAATAAAAATATATTTTTTTTAAAATAATAATAAAATAAAATAAAATGCTTCAAGCCCATAAGTATGATCACAGCCCTAAGAAAAAAGCAAGACACAATGAAAAAAGAATAAGTGAAACTAGCTAGAACTTAAAGAAATTTTAAAATAGAGTCTTTATGGGAAAGCCAGGATGGCTCAGTGGGTTAAGCGCTCACTTTGAAACCCCGAAGACCGAGGATCGAATCCCGGCTCTGGCCCAGGCAGACCCACATGCTGAACTGGGGTGTGCTTCCCAAATGCGGTGAGGCCCCCAGTTCAGTTCAAAATAAATAGATAAATAGATAAATAAATAAATAAATAAATAATAGAGTCTTTAAAAAGGCATGGATGGACTTAAAAGCAGGTATAATAAGAAGAAAAAAAAAAAGCTTGAAAAAAACATAGCCAGGGAAATAATGCAGAATCACACCCAAAATTACCAGTAGGAGGACAGTGAAAGAGATGAACACGCACACGAAAGAATGAAAATGTTCAACATACAGCCAACAGGAGTTCTGAAAACTAGAACAGGGGCACTCAGGATGAGAACAAACACTAAAGCCAAAGAGAATGTCTTCATTGAAAGTAAAATGATAAAGGAAAACAAAGAGAGAGAGAGAGATCACTCAAAGAGGGACAATTTCTAGTGAAAACATAGATTGCTTAGAAGAAAGCTAAAATAATAATAATAATATAGAATTTATAAATTTTTTCTGAGTAATCCATTGACCATAGAGTACTATTATAGTAATAATAAGATAATAATAATTGCAAAAACAATGTAAGCACCTCCTAAAGAAATCTTGTATAATGTAGCTAAATTTGTATTTGGAGAAAAATAAGTTGCCATAAATGTATACCTTTAAAAAAAAAACTAGCAAAATTATTAAGCAAAATTTTCAATGGAAAAAACATGTTAAATGATCATAAGCAAACCCCCAAATTCAGAATCTTTAGCATAATAAGTATGAAAGCGCGATTAATGAAATAGAAAATATAGTATCACTAGACAAGAGTCAGAAAACAGAGTTTTTCTTTATAAGGTTAAAAAATAGACAAACCTTTGAAAACTTTAAAAAATTAAGAAAAGCTATGATTAAATAATAACAGAAACTAATGTATAACTCAATAAAGATAAAATATATATGTTATGTGATACGTTATACTGACAAATTTAAAATTTTGCATAAAATAGGCAACTTCAAAAATGCATAAATTAGAAAACCTGTACATAATGAAATAGAAAATTTAAAAGAAATTTTAAACTAATATAATTAAGTGAATAGATGAAAATGTATCCATAAATAAAATATAAGGACCAGATGAATATAAGCAAGATTTTCTAAACCTTCAAGGAATATAGTCTCAGTTATATACAAACTGTACAAGTGAGAGATAAAAAAAAAAGAAAAAGGTAGAAAATCTCTCCAACTCATAAAATCAAGCTAAAATGACCTTAATTTCAAACAAGGAAGGATGTTAGGTACAAGAAAATTTCTGGACCAACCTCATTTTTAAACATGAATGTAAAAAGTTTTTATATAAAATATATTAGCACACTGATTCCAGAAATGTTTAAAAAATGATTACAACATGACTGATGTGGATCCCATCAAACGAAACGAGGGTCAACAGTACAAATGCTATCAATTTGCTTCTTCACTCTCATAGAATGATGTTAGCAAATGGGACAAGCCAGAGCCACAAGACATAGCCCACATTTACCAAAACATTGACTTATTTATAATATGTATCATATTTGTGGTCCCAGTGGCCAGAAAACATGACAGAAGCCATCATCCAATCAAGTGGAGACTGAACAATGTTTGAAATGGCATAACCCAGATGTGGAGATGGGGCTGAATGACAGCTCTTGCCTGTGATACATGACACTGTGACCACAAGAAGGGCTTCACACTAGAACACTGAGGGTAGAAGCATAGCCCTGCATATCCCCAACTCCACATCTAACACTAAACAGCTCCATCCTGGGTAAGACCCACAATTCCCTTGGGAAAGTAACCCCATAATTTTTTAAGATGACACAAGTTTTCCCTCAGTGATTAAGTACCCCCTATCTACCCTGAGTGATGATGTTATTAAATATAGAGACAAAATGAACTAACATGTGGAATCAATTTTGATAAATGTTTAAAAAAACATGTGTGTACTACTTAAATTCATCTGTTAGCGTATTAGAATACATAAGAGCCTAACATTTTAATTCCAATATAAAGTACTATAAGTAAAATAATTTTATTGGTTAAGTTTTGAAATCTTGTTAAATCTTTTACTAGTACTGAATCCTTCAATCTCTAACCACTCCCCAAAAACAACTAACCACCTTTCCCATCAACAAGCTCATTAATAGATTCAGATTAAAATATGGTAATCTTTTATGATTAAAAAAATCTTCAATAAAATTTAACACCTATAATTACGTGGTGGGAGGAGGGTTATTCTCAGAAGGTTTAGGGAAGAAAGGCTAGAAGAGATTGTTTTCCTTAACTCATAGGTGTTACATTCCAAGTCTACAGAAACCATAATGCTTAATGGTGAAACTTTAGAATCATTTCTATTATACATCAGGAACTATACAAATCATCAAGTTCCTTACCAGAGCTTGTATTTAACAACATCTGGAAGTTTGAGATAATGCAATAATATATACAAATGAAATAATATATAATAGTTACTGATTGGCAAAGAATAGTAAAATCTTGATATTTTACCAAACATATGATTTCATAGTTACAAAATTAAAATGTTACATAAAAATATTAAAACTGGTAAGAGAATTTTATCTATTGTGACAGTGTATAAAATCCATGTGCATTAGTCAATAGCATTTGTAAACACTAGTACAATTGGAATACACAATTTAAAAAGATAGAACTAATAACACAAATGTATATATATATATACACACACACACACACATACACATATAACAAATTGAAAGACTCTTAGTTATTATAGAATAAAAAATATTGAGAGGTATAACACAAGATCTAAGTGAATAAAGAGTAAATACTATACATGTCCATTAAGAATGACTTTGTAAAAATACTAACTCTCCCAGAGTTAATATAATTTCAGTAGTCTTCCAACCAGAATTTTAATAGGTTCATAAAAGACACATGCAGACATACACATGAAATCTGTATTAATATGCATATAAAATACAGGGAAAGTAATTTTTTAAATCTAACACTTGCATAGCACATACACAGTGCCAGACACTTTGCTAAGTACTTTAAATATAGTAACTCCTTTGATCCTATAAAACCCTGAGGAGTAATGATATTATCTGCATTCAGAGGATTGGTTAAGCAACTTGGCTAAGATCAAAGAATCAGTGTCAGACCAAGAGTCCAAACTCTTCACCACATTGCTTCTCTAACAAAGAAATAAATATACACAGCTAAAAACAGTTGAAAGAACAATGAAGGCTCATTTTATAAAGGATCAGTACTTAGTAAAATGCTATGGAAAACAAACATCCTGGGGGAATGATAAAAAAATAGACCAATGGACTACAAATGAAAATAATGACAAGGACTCATTTACGTACTGAGACTTCACACATATAAAGACTGAAATATGTAAAGATGTGTTAGAAGTTCAGGGAAGGATAATTCACAAGATGAATAGAGTGATTAGCTCATTCACTGAAATACCTATTAGATTACATCTCCCCCTCACAATATACAGAGAAATATAATAAAATCCCAATAGACTAAGGTTCTCAATATAAATATAAAAATGATAATAATTTTGAAGTAAAAATAGGGAAACATCACTGTGACATTTAGGGAAGGAGAATTTTACTTTAGGAAAATCTTAGGAACCAAATACTATGAAGGGGGAAAAAAGGTTGGTAAATATGATTTGATTAAAATTTAAAACACCTCTATGAAAATTAGGTACAATTAACAACCTAAATAAAATAAGCCACATACTTGACAAAATGTTTACAGCCTACATAAGCAAGAAAAGTTTATTATATAGGTTATATTGAGTGCTTACAAATGCACAGAAAAAGAAACTATAGAAAAATAAGAAAATAGATGAAATAGAATTAAAAAATGGATTTGCTAATAAGCTCATAAAAGGTGGTGGTCAGCGTCCTTAGTAAAAAGAGAAACATAAATAAGCCCACAGTGAAACAATTAAATGCCCACAATGCAGGAGCAGATTAATAAATCTGAGAACACTTTCACTCAAGTGGAGGAAACAGAGGTGTACATGGTTTGGTACAAAATAGCTTCAGATAGTAATTTTGCAATAACTGGTAATTCTGAAATGCACATATTCTAAACCAGCCATTCTTTAGGTAAATCAGGGACCTTAAAGAATAATTTCATATGTGTTCATTAGTTTACATGTACAGAACTGGTGTTTTTTTGTTTGTTTGTTTGTTTGTTTTGGAGCAATGTTTGAAATAGTGCAAAAGTGGAAACAATTTGTCACTTAGAAAGTGAATACATAATAGCCTGATTAGTTCATACAGTGGCATTTCATACAGCAACTGAAATGAAGGAACTGAATCTATATTTGCATGGCCCTAATCTCACAATTATGAAGTACAGTGAAGAAAAGTTGCAAAAAGATAAACAAGAATAAAATGTATATCTATTTTTAAAACACCACTGTATGCATTATTTATGGATGCTTCCCTATGTACTGGAAGGACAGACACAAATTTAAGAAAGGTAAAAATTTAATTCCAAACAGTGGTTGATTCTGGGGTGTGAAGGAGAGTGAAAGGATCGTCTGAAGTTTTAGCTGTATCTGTCTTTTCAGCGTCATTTCTTAAGAAGATACAAAGATCTAAAAAACACACAGAAATAGAGAGACAGTATACTCTCCTGTGAGAGAGGAATGAAGCGAACTTTTAACTTTTTTAACCCAGTGGAGGATACATAAGCATGTCCGATGCTACTTTCCGCATTTCAGCTTGTTTAGAATGCTTCTGAAATTATATAAAATTATGTGAAAAGTTTATGTCAATGTAGTCTAGGATAACAAAATAACAACTTTAGAGAACATATGAGGTTGTATGTGTACAAGTAAGTGAAACAGAATATATTCAATAGTGCTGATTATACAAAATATCCCTTAAAAAGTAAGAATCGCTTCGAGAATATTTTGCTCTCAACCTAATATAAAATAATCTGATCTGTTAGTAATTGCGAAGATCTTGGTATATTAGGGTAATCGTTCTAACACATGCAGTTGCAGCTGTCATTTCCATGGTGTACCTGAAAAAGATTTTTTTTTTAAATGGATAAAAATAAATGAAATCCAGATTTATATAACGTGCACATAATTTAAAATAATAACTACAGCCTGAAAAAATCATATTTGGGATAATTGAATTAAAATGCCACTGAATTGTATCCAAAAGTACAGATTTTATCAAGATGGGCAATTCATTGAAACATTCAAATAGAGTATTTCCTTAAACTATTAAGTATTTGATGTATACTTACACATGAAGAGGAGAGAGAATGTGGGAGGAAGGGAGAGAGAGAAGGATGAAGAAAACGAGGTAGATGGAGGAGGGAGTAATATGCTAGGTTATATATATTTTTAACCCACATTAATGCATATTTCCAAGGCCCCAAAGGATCAAAGAGCATGAGTTCCAAGAGCTGCTGCTCAAAGGATGGTCAGAGCCAGGTGACCTGGGGCAGGAGACAGCCCATGGCTTCTGCAAAGTGAGAAAGGAGGTCAGCACCCCACCCTCCTCACCCCTCAGAGATATTCCTTTGGGGATACCTGAAGAGTGACGTCTTCAGTGGGTAAACAACACACAGATGAACATGGAGACTTCAGGGAAAGAGTTGTTGCTCCAGGTCTTGGATCTGGTGGCAGGCAGAAGATAATCTTTGTCACCTCCAGCCAGCCCTTGGTAGTGCAAGGTGCTAAACAGAATACATAGTGTGTGTCAGGCTCAAAGGAAAATGTGATTTACATGTAAAATAGTCCCCAGTTAGAACTGTTTCGTGTAGGCCCTGGGAAGAAGCAATCGTGAATTCTCTCTAAAGGAAAGCATCCTAAAACTCCATGAAGAAATATGAAGTGTTAGACTCCAAGTGCTGAACATATTCTAGTTTTCCCACATGAATATGTAAAAGAAATAAATTTAGAAGGTATGAAAATATGGATGTTAAAAAAGCAAAGTTGAGGAGGCTGCAAAATGATAAAACAGACTTGAAAAAGAACCTAGAGAAATTTTACAAATAAAAAAAGTCACTGAGATTAGAAGTTGAATATAGTAATGGACTTCAACAACCAAGTATGTGTGTGTGTCTAAACAAATAAACTTAGTGAGCTGGTAAGCATATCTTAAAAAATAAATAAATAGAATTTTCTGAATGTAGACCACAAAAATGAAAAACATGCTATTATCAGGAGGAAAGGATGAAATACAGCCATTTGTAACAACAGGGGTGGACCTTGAAACCATCTTATTAAGCAAAATAAGTCAGACTGAAAGAATCAAGAAACACATGAGCTCACTTATAGGTGGAATATCAAACTGAAAGGAACAAAGAAACAAAAGCTCATGGACATAGTCAATAGTTTAGTGGTTACCTGAGGGTAGGCGGGGAGGTGGGTGGGAGAGTTGGGGGAGTAGGGAGGAGGCATCAAATATATGGTGATGAAAGGAGAGCTGATTCTGGGTGGTAAGCACATAATGCGATGCATAGACAATGTAATGTAGAAGTGTATACCTGGAACCGATGTAATTTTTACCAACCAATGTCACCCCAATAAATTTAATAATTAAAATTTTTTTTTTCAAAAAAGAAAGGTGACAAAATATGGATGATGGACTGAGAACTTCTAACATATATCAAATTGGAGGGAATCAGAACATGGGGAGATGCAAGCTTCCAAGAGGCAACTGACAATGATCATCCAAAATGCAAAGCCACTGAGCTCACTGAACTCCTATCTGTAAATCTTGCAGGCAAACCACACAGCACCAAAGGTAGTGAAGGTATTTCATACTCCAGGATAACATAAACACAAGTTATCGACAGAAGAATAGCAATTAAACGGATAGAAGACGTCTAATCAAGAACAGCTAATGCCAGAATACAGTGGCTGCTATGAAAAAAACAACTGTCAACCTGGAATTTTATATTGAATAAACCCAAGAATGAAAACAAAATAAATATATTTTCTTTAAAACAAAAACTGAGTTTATCACCAACAAGCTCCTGTTATAAGAAATGTGTAAAGAATGCACTTCAGAAAAAAAAGCAAAATGATTCCAGATAGACACTGTGAATCCAGGAGGTGAGTGTGGAGAACAAGGAAGTTAAGAATGTATGTAAATCATTTAAAAATACATTGCTAGTATGAAGTGATGAAATAACATCCAATTTGTGACATTAGAATAAGACCAAACTAATTGAAAAGACAGCAGGTAAGTTGCAAACCTGACCAAAGTAATTTAAGGTTCTTGAATTATTTGAGAGTTTAGCATTAATTATGTTTACATTTTCATTTCATTAAGTAAAACACACATGCTAAATGTTCTATGGTAACCTTAGACAAATAGAAATAGAATTCATAACTTTTAAAAGGGTAGAGGAAAAAAATGGGGAAAACAAATTTCTCAATCAAGTCATACAATGGTCTCATGAAGAAAAGGAAAACATAGAAAAAACAGAAATGAGATGGTAGAAATAACTCTAAACATGCAGTAAACACCATACTGTGGGAAAGAACTGAATCATCCACTTAATAATAAAGAGTATCAGGCTTGATTAAAAATATTCAGCCATATGCTCTTTACAAAAGACACACCTAAAGCAACTTTGAGAAATTTGCATCACACAAAACAATCCGGTTTGAAAGCGATAAAAATAAAACTAAGCCAACAAACAACCAGATATTTTCAAATCACTCTGACAATATGCTATCTCAAGAGGAAATGAAATAGGTAATCCTTATTATTAAAGAAAGTAACTCAGTAACTCACTATATTTCCACGAAGAAAATTCATCTCTGAGAGCCTTGTGACATCTGCTAAACATACAGAAAATGCAATTTCACTTATAGAAATTGCTCCAGAAAATTTTAAAAATAGAAAATATTCTTAACAGACTTTATGAGACAAATGATGCCTTATTATCAGAACCAGAAAAATATTAATACAATATAAGTAAGAAAAATTGGTGTCCAATCTCACGAGTACATCAAAAATTAATGGAAGATCACCCCAGCCAGTTTTTCAGCATAAGAAAAATAATTAATGTAATTTACCACATCAATAAATGAAACAGAAGCCAAATGATATCCTTATTAATGCAGAAAAAGTATGTAATAAAATTCATCATTCATGATGAAAATGTTAGCACATTGAGAATAGAAGAGGGCCTTTTGCAATGAACATTATCTGCAAACAAAACAAACAAACAAAAAACCCTGTAACAAACTTCTGTTTTATGGTGAAATGTAAATATTTGCTTTAAAGTCAGGTAATCTCTGCACAACACAAAGATGTTTACCTTTCTCTTCATCACTGTCTACACATTATAGTATGATCAGAAAACACAAAATTATAGGGATTAAAAAAGAAGATATATACACCTTTTCATAGGAATGACATGATGGTTTCAGCCCAAAACACAAACATACAATTAAAATTAACAAGACACATTAACAGTGTTTGAAGACATAGAAATAAACAATACAAGATGTCAGCAATGAACAATACACAATAATTTTAAGAATACGTTGTTTAGAAAAATCTAAATACGTGAGATATCTAAATGTGAATTATTTTTTAGATGTGTGAAATAATTATGGAAAATACTATACATTTATTTTAATACAAAAAATCCTTGCAAATATCCAATACATAGACAGCTTTGTTATGATCTTATATAAAAATTCAATCCCATAAAAATTTCAATTATTACCAAATTGTTCCATATAGTCCATGTAATTCTAGCAAAATTTCAGCCACTACTTTGTGATGTATTCCATCTGTTTGTCACTTTATATGAAAAGACAAAACACCAAAAATATCCAATACATTTCTGAAGAACCAGGTTAAGGGAGGGGGGTTCTCTTTTCACAAGGTATCAAGAATTGATAGAAAGCAATAATGATTAGGTGAATTCAAGAGTAGAAAAATGAGCCATGAAAAGCCCAGAGTCCAAAAATAGAAATAGACCAAGCCATAAAGAGACCCAGGCCAGGTGGCATTGCAGCTCAATGAAAAAAAACCTGAGCTAATCAATAGCACACTAATAAGTGCTTATCTGAAAAATATTAAGCATCTATTTTATGCCATGGCAAAAAAAAATAATAATAAATAAAATCTATTTCTGATGTGTTGAAGGCATGACCATGAAGAACAAAATTTTAGACCTTTAGAAAAAGTGTGGAAAAATAAAATAACCCAAAAGAAAATATGTAGAAGACCAAAATATAAATTTTACAATATATATACTATATATATATATATATATATATATACACACACACACACACACACATACACACACACACACACCACATATATATATCTAATATATGTTATAGTATATACATTACATATACTATATACATATATTATATATAACAGTGGACATCTTGCAAAGCTACTCATGTTTGTTAATCATCAATGAAATGAAGATACAATCCCAATAAAATATATTATTAAAATCACCAGCTTGGGAATTAAAAAGAAAATCTGACTAATATGCAGGCTTACTCATTGGTGGGAGTATAAATTAGCACAACTACTTTTAGGAAACAACTTGGATTTCCTGTGGAATTTAGAGATGAGCTTAGAGAAATGAGATTTATGTTTCTGTTATATATCATAAGAATAACTTGCAAATATGTACTAAGCAGCATGTAATCTCTGTTTATGTGACAAAAAAAAAATAGTTGAACACAATCCAAACATCCACTGATAGGAAAAATGAACTCATTGTGCTATAATTCTATAATGGACCAGTATGAATATATAAATGAACATGGCACAGACATCAATGAAGGTAACTTACCCAAATATGATACAGTTTTTGAAAAGCAAGTTACAAAAAGAAAAATACTCATGATTTCATTTTTTTAATTTCAAATACATGCAAAACTAAGTAATCTATTATGTTGGGAAATATGTGAGGTAACCTATATATAATGCAAAGCAAAATAATAATGCACACAACCCTTAAGACACATTTGTTACCTCCGAAGAAGATGTTTTAGGTGTATCATCAGGTCTTCAAAGATCTTGTCAGATTCTGTTTCTAAAGCTTGATGGTAGATGCATGAATATCTGGTCTAATTTTCTTTTGTAAACTATATCTCTACCTGGTATACTTTTTACTGTGCCATATTTGAAATAGGACATAGTTCAGAATTAATTAGGTATAATCAATAAATAAGTCTGGAAAAATTTCTTTCTGAAAATGTTGTATAACAACCTTTAAGAATTCAATGTTTCTGCTTTTAAAATGTTTTAAATATATTTTGAAATGTGAGCTGATTGAAAGAAACGTTTTGGTGCTATAAATATAGTGTGGAATTAGAAAGGCCTATTGAATAGTATCATATAGAGAGCTATCTCAATTAGATATATACTTTTGTATCTCAAAAGACAATGTATTAAAAAAATATAGCCCACCACTCGTAATTCATACTGGTCCACAAGGGAATCAAATCTAGATCCTATTTTGATGGTTTCCTGTAACTTAGAACTGAGTCGACAGAATGCTTCTTATGGAAGTCACTTGTTAAAACACTAACATTAGACAAAACCAGGCCAGAGCAAGCATGTGATAGATTCGTCCCCTGATCACACCAGTCAGAATAGGGACGAGACCAAGGGGGTTACTAGCTGGTCCACCAGACACCTGGTATGGGTTGGCATTAGTCGCTGCTTTTACAACAATGATCTGTCACACAAATAAATACAAAGGCACTAAGGAATTTAGGGCAGATCTGAGAGCCCTGAAGTTCCATATCTGTTGCTGAATCATCTTTCAAACATCATTTGAGGATGAGAACTTAGCTGATGTCTAAACTTCAAAGATGAAATAGGAGAACAGCCTGGACATTGAAAATGGCACAGGCATCACAAACATACACAATAGTACACGCCAAGCTTGCGTGGCGGCGTGTCCACCCAAACTTGGAAATTCACATTTGGCCTACTACAAAGATCCTCTGCTTGTACGAATATTTTATAAACCTGGGGTGGGGAGTGGAGGGTAAGAGCATTAGGCTGCCAGGGGGTGCTGTGCGGTCAGGACTTCTCAAAAGGGAGCAATAAATGAAAGCTGTTAGCTCTCAGCTGGAAATACTTCAAATGCAGACTCAAGGCTCCAGCACCCACAGTTGGAAACGCCAGTCCTCTTCTACTTAGCTTTCGAAATGCACCAGAGCGTCCTGTGTCATGTTAGTCCACAAACTTACAGATGACGTTAGGAATAATCACAATCATTCATGACATAAAAAAGGAAATCATTTTTATAAAATGTAACTCTTGTGTGTGTGTGTGTGTGTGTGTGTTTAATCTTCAGCATGTGCCCCAAGTCGCCATCCTCTCTAAGGACAGTTCGGTTTTGATGTCATATGGAAAACAGGCTTTTGAGATCACACTGCCCGGGCTCTTGAGAACTGGCGCAGTCTTTTGAAAATAAAATACATTAAGAGCATTTTTATTTATCCATGGAAAGTGAATAAAATCTTTAATGATTTGGAACAAAATTATTTTAACAAATACTTTTAAATAGTTTAAAATGTTTGCAAAGGTTTCTGCTCCCATGTAGGATGCCCCTGGTTGGGTTCCCACCCCACGCGGCCCCACAACCACCTGTGTGGACTGAAACCATGTCACAACTAATGATGGGCAACAATGGAGACTGCTCTGGGCCCTCCCCCGTCTCTCTCTCTATCTCTCTCTCTTACTGTCTCTCTATTTACCTCTTTCTCTAGCTCTAGCTCTAGCTCTAGCTCTAGCTCTAAAAAAAAAAAAAATGTTTATTTAAAGCTCATACTTTTCCACTGAAGACGTGTCTAAAATGGTAAGCATCTTTATACTATCATAACTTCCTTATTCAATCTTTTCATACTCATGACAACAAGCATAAAATGTAGATTACAATTCAACTCCAAATTCACCACTCAAGGAAGTGATTAGATATTGTAGTAAGACCAAATTCAATCGAATGACTAAATTCTGTTTTAAAAAATATGCATTACCCTTCATCCAAGCATTATAATGTATTATTATGTTCAAGTTCAAACAGAATTTTAGACATCATTGAACTTAAAAATCTGAGAAAAGAAAGGCTTCATTTAAAAACAAACCAACCAAAATTTTAAGAATATGTGTTAAATAAAAAAACCCTAGTCAGTGTTATGCCAACTGCTACATATAATACACCGAGATAAAATTTTAAAAATTAAAAGTGGTTCTTTGCATAATTTGGATACAGAAAAATAATATTGCTTACACATTTCTTAGAGAAACCACCTGGTATTAGAATTTTCATCAAAAAAAAAGATGAACTGGGGCCACACAAGGCAACTTTCACTGTTAGACCTTTTCTTTCCCAGCACTGTAAGCCTGCGAAGGTAATAATCTAACGTAGGTATATAAGTAGGCAAACGAGCTAGATGCTATAGCAAACAATATCGTCTACTCTGATGGAGGTCCTGGATGGAAGCCAGGTGTTTTCAAAAAGAAAATGTAAGTGAAGAGAACTGTTTAGTTTTGCATGAATCTGCATACATGTATTGACCTGAGGAAGTCTCTTCTAGAACCTCTGGTGTGCTGTAAGTAAGTTGCCACTCACAGAGATATCAAATCAAAATAGCAAATGTTTACAAAACAGAAATACTATAGTGATGTTGATTGTTAATATGGATTCAATTTTTCTAAACAGAAGAGTAATGACTCTCCAGCAACCAGTGTGTCAGTAGTATTTTCAGAACATAAACCCAACAGTGATGTACAGAATGGGTACAGGGGAGAAATGGGTTAACCTTGGAAAAGGGCAATCACAAGCCCAATGCAGCTGGTAACAGTGGGAAGAAAGTAGTCAATGTTCTTGGGAACTTCTCACATGTCCCTCCTTGGGGGAGGGGGAGTACGGGTTCTGTGTGACCCCAGACTTTCCACCTTGCTGACCAGGCATGGCAGCACTCTCACGTCTGCCTTTTTCTCAGTCTGTGTCTTCACACAACAGGGCAACACGGCCCCCTCTACAAACACAAGTCCTTATACGGTGTGATGAATGCATCAAAGAACCAACTTACTTTCAAAACTTGGCTCCATTCCTCCAACTAGCATTACCATAACCCTAACATGTTTGCTGCCCATCTGATAAAAGGTAGTAGACAACAATGGGGATGTGTCAAGTAACACACACACTGTAGTTTCTCCTGGACAGAAAACTCAAATAGCCTATACCACTCCTGCCCTCTACAACACGGGGCCAACCGATGACCAACCCCAAATATCGCTAAACTCCATCCCCCTTTAGTGTTTCTACCATGGTCTTCAAGTTGGCCAACCCTTTTTCTAGAATACTACACTCTCTCCAAGAATATACCATCCAGTCCTTATTTCAAGGTAGACAGGCACGTTGTGTTCTCCTTCCCGATATAACACTCTCCAGCCAGCATCTGCCTGCACTCTAGCTGATGAACAAGCTTCCTTTTCCTTCTAGATAGTCAGCCCCCATCTCACTCCCATGGGAAACCTTCTGGCTTCCTGAGTGAAGGTCCCTGTGCTGGCTTCATGTCCCAGGGTTAGTAGGACTATAGCTCTATGTCGATTTGGTGGGTTCTCCCTTTCGGATAGATGAGCCTTACAAACTGTCATCAGCCACAGTAGAAATCTGAGATGTCCCTGAAGCCGAGCTCCAATCTCCTGACTCCAGATGGTCTGCACCATGCCTGGACCACTTGCTGGCTGTACGCACATTCTCCAGACAAAATACTCCTTGTGGGGAGAGACGCTCCACTTCCTGCTGGCCCTGGGGGGCAGCCCATTCCCACGAGTCTCGCACCCCATCAGAGCGGGCACCCCTCCAGCTGCTGTTGGGGGATTTGGAGGATTTGCTCCTCAGGAAAGCCACAGGCACGCCCCAAGTACTCACTCCTACGTGCCGCTGACAGAAATGGGAGTGACCCAGGGCAAAACGGGCCTGGGGAGGACATGACTCATTCAGTCCTGGGCCTTTGACTTTGATGTATTATGAATATTCCTCTCAGCAGCTATGAAAATATACTCTTGGCCAAGTGTCCAAGAGTCCAAGAAGCCTGTTCCACTGTTGCCCCGTGTGCCTGACAGGAACCGATCTAATTCCCCTTATTTTCCTTGCTCCAGTTTCCTTGGAAGTTGTATGTGTGGAAACACACAAATATGTGTTCCGCTCCTTAAAATGCTATTTTAAGTTTTGTTTTGGATATCCCATACACAAAATATCTGGGTGACTGACCAAACTCTTTCTTTCCATTCAGATCAAAATATTGCATTTGGTCAATCCCATCAACCCCAAACAACTGAATCCCTAAAAAGTCCTTTGTAAAACCACTACGCTGCCAAGTGACTGACTGCATTTTCAACTTCTAAAAGCTGTGGTTCCCTGTCTTTTTACTGTGGTCTGTCTTTGTTGGTGAGGAAAGGGTGGAAGTAGAGGTAGTGAGGTTCATCCAGAAGAGAAGTGGGGAATGACTTGGTTGACATAATTCAGAAGTGTTTCCACCAGGCACATAGACAACAAGCGATTTAACCAGATGTGCAAGGTTCTTAACATTAAGAACCTCTGGAATAAGATACAACAGTGCTTCTTTGCAGTATCCCCAGGTGATTGAAAATGTAGATTTGAACTCATCCCTAAATCAAGTGACTATCAAAAGAAAGCACGTGACTGTAACTGATGCTGAAAGCCCAGTGTCAGCAACAGAATCCACGGTCTAATCCATTCGGTCATAAAGAGGGTGCGAACTGAAATACACACTCAGGTAACAAGTTGCAGACCGTCGAAGGCAGTAAAGGTGGTTACCAGCAACTTTCGTTAGGATGGAAACCCTAGCGTGAGTTAGCAAACTTACAGTATTTATCGCTCAGCACTCCTCTCCTGCTTAGAATATAGGAGTGAATCAGTTTTGAATTATGCAAGTTAATAAAAATGTGGGTTTACATCTACACCTTTCCCCAAGAGAAAGATTTGGGAATAAAAGTAGAGATTGAGCCAATTTTTGTATTCCCCTCTGAATCCTCTCCAATATATAAGAGCTATTTAGCAGCAGAAGAAATGTGTTATATGCGTACAAATACAAAGCCATAAAAAGGAATAAAAGGAGACATCTCTAAGCTAGAAAAAAAGGAAAAAGAGAGATAAAACAATAGCAATACAATGTTGCATACATAATAAAATGATATAGAGTTCTTAATAGAGTATGTTGGTAATTAAGTTTTAGTTTCTGGCAGGTTTTACATGAAGAATCTTTTGAATTCTTTTTTAGTAATCACATGGTAGAACACTAATTCTACCCTCAGTCACAAATGGTCACACAACACTAGCATTCAAAACAGAAGAAATCCAATCAAAAATGATTTTAAAAGTGCTGTACAATGAGTTTATGTTATGTTTTGTATAACCTTATATAGCATATCATATGAATCATATTCTAAAGTGAAGGACCCGACCTTAAAAATGTTATTATTTTGAAAACTCTCATAAGTTAAGGACTACCAAATCATGGTAATTTATTTTGATAAAATTTACTTCCTTAAAGAATACACAGGTTAAATGCACATACATATAACACCCTCTCCCACACATACACAGGAACACACTATAATGTTCAAGACATAAAATCCTAGATCCATTATGTTCTTATTTTGACTTAAAATTATGTCACTACCAGAATGACTAAAATTAAAAGGTCATGAAGTGTCAACAAGGATGTATGCCGTTGGAACTCTCAAAATTTGGCAGTAGCAACTTAAACCGATCATATGTATATCTTCTGATTCAGTAATTTCACTCCAACATGGACCCACTAGATGGGTGAGTTTCCGTCTGCCAAGAAACAAGGCCAGAGGAGCATTGTTCTTGACAACCCACAACGGAGCCAACATAAACGTCCTCTCAGGAGAGGAACCAACAGACAGTTATTCGTTAACACAGGGAATATACCAGTTGGAGGAAAAGCAAACCGCCGTCACTTGCCACAGGACAAGCATGACTCATCTCATGTTGAGACAATGAAGCCAGACACAAAGGCACACCTTCTATTTCTATGAAACTCCCAAATGAACAAAATTATTCTACTGTCTAGAAATTAGAATAGCAGTTACCTGGTGGAAGGAGTTATGGATCGGAACGTAGGATGAGGACGTTTCTGGAAGCCTGGAAATGTCCCAGTTCAGGATCAGGGTCACAGTCTTAGGATGTACATGCCTGTAAAAAGCCATCAAGAAAGACACTGAGACTTGCATGTAGTTATGAGTCAGTTAAATGCACACACATGAAGAAAATAGATGCGTAAGGAATGAAAAACGAAGTAATAACAGAGGTTGCTATTTTGCAGTAGAACTGGGAACAAGGTTCATTTCCTTCTCTGTACTATTTTTTGCTTCTCTCCGTTTCTAAACTGAACACATACTATCCTACTCTTATAATCAGAAACAACTGATAAACATTCTTATGGCAGAGAAGCTGCCATTATGACAGAAGCCAAAGCAAAAATAAAACCTGGATTTGATATAGTTTATAAAATGAATTCATTCAGTTCAAGGTTCAGTTCAACATGTTTTTGTTCAATTTGCACTTGTTCTTAAGTTTTCATTTATGAAAAGAGTATTTGTAAGGAATGGCTTACTATTTCATAGTCTCCAGAATAAAAAAGATAAATAAATTTCTTTTTAGTGCAATATGTTGTCTTTTTGTTGGAGGTGTTTTGTGTCTTACATTACATTTACTACATATACCATCCAAGGATTTAACTCCTATGGCTTCGGGTGGGATGTCTCCCCTGCCGATAAGAAAGGCTGTGTTGTCTCTGTACGTCACTGTGGTTTGTTAAAATTAAAAACAGCTGTGCAGAGGAAATGGCTCTCTTATTAGAACAATGTGGGAAGCAAACCTAGGGAAGTTGGGAGAGTGATTGAATGGCACTCAAGCAAAGTTCTAAGACTTCAGGTTAAGTTGTGTTTATAGGCTGGTGTTGAGTACACATCTGTTTCCACCTACTGTATTATTCCTTGGGTTCAGAACAATTGATTCCCATTCAGAGGTGCCTCCTGAAAATAATTTTACTTTAGTCTATTGCATTGTATTTTTTAATTGAAATGTTTTACTGAGATCATTGTGGATTCACATGCAGTTGTAGGAAATACTTTCTGCATTGTTAACATTTTGAAAAAGAAGAGGACGATATTACAGCAAGGACACTGACACAGATACAACCCAATTGTCTTAGTTGGATTATCCCAGTTCTACTTGTACACTTGTGTTTGTGTGTCTCTGTGTGTGCCTGTGTGTATGTGTTGAGTTCTTTACAATTCTATTCTAATTATAGTTTGTGTGTCCACCACCATGAATCAAAAACTTTACACAAGGATCCTCTACATTGCCCTTCGGTAACTATACCCACCCACCTACCCCATCTTTTCCCCTTCCCACCCAATACTCGGTTCTTCATTTCTAACATTTTGTCATTTCAAAATGTTATATAAATGAAATAACATGGTATGTAACATTTAGGGAATGACTTCTTCCACTTATGTGGCATAATTCCCTGGAGACTCACGCAAGCTATTGCCTGTATCATTAGCTCATTACTTTGTGGTGCTGAGTAACATTCCATAGAATGTATATTGTGGTTTATTTAATAATGCATTTGCTTAAATGCATCTGAGTCATTTCCAGTTATTTGGCTGTTACAAACAAAATGGCTTGTAGTTTTGAATTCTGTTTTATTTGTGAAAATATGCTTTCATTTATCTGGGATATATTCCTGAGTGCATACTGCTGAACTGTGGCATGTAAGTGGTAACTAGGATGATGGCAAAGATTCTCGCCTCCCATGTGGGAGGCCCTAGTTCGGTTCTGCCACATGCAGCCCCACATCCACCTGTGTGGAATGAAACTATGTCAAAAAAAAACTAATTATGTACAACTATGAAGTCTTCAGTGGGCCCTCCCCACTTCTTTTTGTCTCTCTCTGTCTCTCTCACATTCTCTCAAACAATAAAAAATAAATATTTAAATTTTAGCTGTTCTGACAGGTGTATAGTGACATCTCATTGTGGTCTTAGCTGTATCCCACCCATTTGATATG
>PVKE010021136.1:0-26823 GCA_004027555.1 Craseonycteris thonglongyai
ACACACACACACACAAAGGGAAAAATTCATAGTACCGGTATAAAGAAAATAAAAACTACCATAAGTTTACTATTTATTTAGAGATAGCCATTGTCTTCTAGGCTTTTTCCCCCCTTCAAACTAACATATGGTTACTATTATTTTTATAAAAATAAGATACAAATATATATATAGTCTTATATTCATTCCTTTTTTCACTTAACATTCTTAGGTCATCAAATTATTCTCCAAAGACTACATAACACTGGCTATAACATCATCTTAAGGATTCTTTACACTTAAGTTTCATGTTCTTCTTATTGGATTTTAGTCCTGGAATTTAAGTCAGGACAAATTTCTTTAAAAACTGCAATTCTTTATCCTTGCCTCTGACTATGCACAGAAAAGCTGGCTAAGCCAATATGGAAACTGATGTAAAGCAAAGAAGTAGAGACAGCGGCCCTCACTCATTTTCGGGAACGGGGCACCTACCTTTCTGCTGTACCTCATGTAGGGCATCAGTGGCTTATCTGGTGGCTTTGGGGGTTTTGGAATCGTAATACCAGAGGATGCCTAAAAAAGAGTTGAATACATTCATTATTCAATTGCAAAGAGTTCAGCAAAAATGAAAAGAGTGCCTTAAAACATTCTAATGCGCCTTTCTTCTACTCGTCCACGGATACAAGATTCTTATATTTTCTCCACTGAAAATAGCTACCACTGCAAAGTCAGAAAGTTCACATCAATAAGAAAAATAAAGAAAATGACTTTAAGCACATAATTTTGAAGTATTTTACTTAGCAGTATATTGCTATTGTTTTGACAACCTGGCTGTAAGAACAAATAAATTATTACATAATCCATACATCAAAAATATATGGTTATATATCAAATGTCCCACATTTAGGACATTACCTTGGCACCCTTTTATTTTGCTTAATTTATCATAACGCATACAGTCAACACTTGATTATCTGCACCAGATTCTGAAATCCTTTATCACTTATCACACTCACACTGTCCACAGGGGCTTTGCATCTATTTGTACTATTTAGGAATGCATCCACACATAAACAACATAACCACCATAAAACTACTTCCTAGGATCAAAAACAGATAACAAAAGAACCCTTTTCTTGTTTATCATGACTAGAGATTTTGTTTTTCTTAAGGTTCTATGTCCATATCTAGTGGTTTTCTATAAAGGGGGATCAAGAAGTGTAGTAGAAGGTAGAAAAGACAGTGAATTGGAGGGGGGAAAAAAGGAAAAGTGGAAGAGATCATGTCTTTCTAAGAGCTAGTACCCAGATAAGAGATATCAGATAGCTTCTAGTGGGCACCCCCAAAATCTCCAATCTAAGAATGCCTATTTCTGAATTTAGTCTCATCTTAACATTATGACCGCATTTGTTCAAGGACCCAGAATAATAAAATGGCTGAATTATTTTATTTTCCCCCAATTTCTGGGAGACCCCTGATATTGATTGTCACTTCACTCATTATCAAGACAGGGATTGGCAAATCCTTATAAGAAAGCTTAAGTGACATCTTGTTCCCTTGTTCTTCTATTGCTGTTGTGATAAAATGCCCATGGAACGCCTCCATTGTGGGCTTGGACCTCAATCATAACCTTATTTTTTCATTTAGGGGCTCAGAGAGATGTTTTCTCCATTGCTTTCAAACAGTGCTTCTTTTTCCTATAAGGAGGGTCTGCCTCCATCCCCGTGTATGCTTGTCAACAAATGTAATTCACATACTAATTAGAAAGCATTTTACCTCTGAAGAGGTATTTCCTCTCTTCTCACTCCTCTCATATATTCTGACCTACCTCATGCTGGAGCCCATATAGACAAACTGTTTTTAGGCAGTACTGGGCAATGGAGGGAGGTGAGCCATGGATAGAAACTGTTAACAGTGCTGGTATGAACAGTAAGCGAAGATCTGTCTCAGGGTAAGAGGGCTTCCAAGGGGTGAGGTTGGGGGATTCCTACAAGGCTAACCTTCTGTCATGGATTCTGAGCAAGAATTCAGACATGACGTTATTAGAAAGCATTCCCAACTTGTATCTAACACAAACCTTCAGAATTTCATGAAGTGGGTTACAAATAAAGTTAGAATTATGCCAATAACTGAAGCTGGTATTCCACTGTTTAGAAAGATGTAAAGAATTCTAAAATATCTATGCTTGACTATGTTGAAGTTAAACACTTAAAAGACAAAGTACAGTAATATTTGCTCTTTGGTATTTTTCAAACAACTGCATTTTATAACATTAGTGAATTTGCTTATTTCTCTTTTTTCTCCCAAAGAAAGGAACCCAAATCACCTATATACTGAGCTCATATTTTCATTACATTGGCCAATTTACAAATAAAAAAAACACCACCACCAAACCCCAAACAATAACAAGGTTAAATTCTAGCTGATTTTCAGGAGATAAAGGTTTATATTGTTAAACACCCCTAATTTATTTACCATCTCACACAAAATACTCCTTTCTACAATGTTTTAAACATTATTCGTTAAAAAAAAAAAAAAAAAAAAAGCAGTTTTCACTCAACACACTGAAAACCACTGCTTTGCTGTGATCCTCTAGTTTGAGGTGTGAAAAACTATTGGCCTCTTTATTAAATGGCCAGGAGGCTATGCTTGTGGAAGGCATGTTTCTTTTTAGCTATTTCTTTCCTTGTTATTATCTGGAAACCTTCCTCTGGAAGCAACTGTCTCCAGCTTTTGGCTTCTAACTGGCAAAGAGTTGGAGGAAAGTAAGTAATTATGCTTATTAAAATTGTGTTTACATAAGAGTAAGGTCCCTGGGACTCTTCTACGAATAAAGTCCATAATTCTATGAAATTTATTTTGGCTACTCAAGAGTTTTTTATTTCTTTCTCAATTCTCAGCTGTTTCTCTGGTAGAATCTCACTTAAGGGTTTTCTTCTGGGATGGAATTTCCACTAAAGTACAGAAATAAGCTGTTTTTAACATTTGTTTCAATCTGTTTTCACACTTGTACTAAAGAGAATGTTGATCATCATCTGAACAAACTGACTAGGAATGATTTGCATCTTATAGTTACCATAAGCACCCCAAAAGGTTTCAAAGTGCTATGAATATATAGTCATTGTCTGAAAACCACAGGAAAATCAGCTATTCCATAAAGCCTATAGGAAACTACTTCATAGGGCTTCACAGAATCCTTCCTTTGAATCAGTGACTTTTCAAGAATTTTCAGACAATAGGAGCCCCCACAAAGTAACACATAACTGGAGGTCATCTTAAAATAAAGCACTTTCATAATGGTGAATATCAGATCCACTGGAACACAGCTTAAATTAGATATGTAAAACAGGTAATGTAAAACTTTAGGCATAACTAATTTTCTTAGAGAATGATTAAATGACTTAAAACAGAGCTCACTAAAAGTTGAAGGGACTAAATTTTTAGTTTAAGGGATTAAAACAGGATAAAAGCTTCCATATTTTCTAGGCTTTCCAGGTTATTAAGTCTAAAAAGCAGTTTGAGTATTTTTCAGTCTGGTATTGAGAGGAAAATTAATACAAAGAAAACAGCCACAGAGAACCAAAGCACTAAATTGTCCATGCCAACAACCCTCTCTTATCCCCATCTACCTGGAAGTTGGTGCCCATTCCAAATGTTGGGTTCCAACATACCCAAGAAGAAATGGGGAGAAACAGATAATTGACCCAGGTCCCAGGACAGAGTACACTTTCCTTTTCTTAGTAAGTCTCCATTGAAGGATCTCACTTGAACAGAGAATTCCTACAGATACAGCCAAATTAAGAACAAAATGCTTACAAACCAAAATACAAATGATTCTAATTAGTTACCACCATTTCTATTCCATAGATAATCAAGAGCTGACTGTATAGAGCTATTAAAATGTAATGAATCTCTTGTGTACTATTTATGAGAATTTTCTGCATTAGCATGAATGATCCAAAATTGATTCTGCTCCTTGTTTAAATTAAACTGTTCTTTATCATTTGACAATCTCTCCACCCATTACACTTGTGAAACAACACATTTAGGCCAGGGAAAAACACATACCAATGCACATAAAAATTGTATGCATTGTGAAATGCATACACACACATCCTTTTCAGATACCATGAAATATGCATGGCACATAAAACCTGATATGCTTATGAAGTCCAAATTATACAGAAACAATGAAAAATTTAGACAGACAAAACCTATCAAGCTAAGCAATGTGCTTACCAAGATACACATATAGTTTGATAGTTACAAGCTTTCTGCTCTAGTTTGACTACAGGGTGAGAGGGCTTTTTTGAAGTCATATTAATTGAATTATGAATACAGCAAAGAAAAACCAGCTATTGAAAAGTTTACAGCCATTCTGGGCTGTATAAATTCTCACCAATACCACATTCCGATGTATGCAGGTATTTGGCTTTTGGATTTATTTCTGGCAAATCATTTTTACATTTATTTCTTTGATAACTAAACTTCTTTGAATGAAGTTTAAGATTATTCTAAAATAAAAAATCCAAAGTACATCACTTAATTTTGATTATCTTAGGTTGATCAGTTTAATGAAAGCTTCAGTTTCAGAAATCATATCCCTTAGCCTAAGGATTATAAATGTACTTCTAGTTGTAGGTATCTAATCTGGTACTTCAAACTAATTTCATTCAACTTTCATTCTACAATTCTTTGAAGTGATGCAAAAATTCATTTTCTCTTTTTAACTGGACAGAAATGAATCTCAATTGGAAGATCAACTATTAAATCCAAAAGACAAATCATTATGTATAGCAGTTCAAACTGGTGGGCCAGCCAATAAAAGCCAGGTTGTAAGCCCAGCCTTTATTAAGAAACTTAAAGAGTTCTTGAGCGTAAGGATAATTACCTTAAATGAAAGATAGCTCTTCATCTCCAGAAAGGTATTTTAACCATAAGAAATTCTAGGTTTGTCTACACATAGTATACGCATTAAATGCCCAAGGTTTTATCTCTCCCAACTACCAAACAGAATGAATTCTTCTATATGCACATCCAGATCTCTATTTTTCTATTTTTTTCAGTGTAAGATCGTACAATGAACACTTAAAATAGACAAAAAGCCAGGTTAAAAAAATTTTTTTAATGGCTGTGCTGGTGACTCAAAAGGACCTAACTCTGATGGCCAGATTTCTGGTCAATTCCAGTTGTTTGCCGGATGCTGTAATAGTTGATTCTCCTACCGTGACCCGGCTGTTGGTGCCCGGGTTCCCTCCCAGCCTGTAGTTGTTGTAGGCGAGATGACTGTATGGATTGTATCCCACAAACCCTGGTGTGCTGGGCATTTGCTGATGGAAACAAATGAGACAAAAACACGAATGAGAAATGAGCTCAAACGAGGAAACACAGAAATGAAAAATGATCTGCATATGGCATGCAAAAGCAACCTGAATTTAAACAAGCAATGATGTGTTGTATTTGTTCTTTTTCTTTCACTGAGAAACCAGTCTGCAAGTGTGCGTGAGTGCGTGTGTGTGTGTTCTCTTTGTAGGGGCCAGTGGTGTTAGTATGAGTGTGGATGTGTGTGCTTGTTTTTTGCAATACAGGGAAGTGTTCCAAACATTTAGAATTACTTTACGGTCAACAGTATGATAGAACAACTTAACAATATATGTCTGAGATAGGAAAGCTTGAAATGTGATAAACTAGAAGTCTGAAAACACCTTACATGCAAAACAAAACATGATTTATTTGACAGTTGTGTGGATGCCACCAATGTATTTATCTATTAAAAACAAAAAGAAATGAATTGCTTTTAAAGACAAGTTTTAAATCATTTTATATAATGTGGAAAATGAGAAGAGACTCAAATTAGAAAACCAGAAGTTGTCAATAGAAAAGAACATGTGTGGGATTCAATGGATGTCACATACATGATTTCAAAACAAAGACTTGTAAGAAATGCATGGATTTCATTCCGGGGTATTGTCTGATCTTAGTAACCCATTCTTTTATAGGCTTTCTCTTCCATCTCTTCTTTGATCCATCTTCCACAGGGCAATCATGAACAATTTCTACATTTAGTTTTAATGTGAACTACTTTTCTAGTTGACGGACTTGAACTATCATCTAATTTCCTGATTGCTCAGCCCTTTCAAATATAAGTACTCACTGTAGCAACAGAATTCTTGGCTTTTGTGAATAATGTGTTGCTGTGATCACAAATGGGCTTTTATATAGCAGTGCCCTTGTGGTTAATACAATGACATCCAATGTTTATGAGAATCAAG
The DNA here is from genome assembly GCA_004027555.1 of Craseonycteris thonglongyai. Classification (NCBI taxonomy): domain Eukaryota; kingdom Metazoa; phylum Chordata; class Mammalia; order Chiroptera; family Craseonycteridae; genus Craseonycteris; species Craseonycteris thonglongyai. The sequence continues at coordinate 6,252 of PVKE010021136.1, forward strand.
GTTTAATGCACAAAAAGGATGCAGCAAAGAGAGACCAAAAGTAGGATATTTTACCGAATGAAATTCAATCAAAACAAGTGACAATAATTTCATTTTAACATGCAATTTACAATATCAGTCCTAATTTGTATAATGTGAAATATACTTAACACATCCCAACTAAGCTGTAGCTGTTATAAAATAAACACAATTTTCCAAAACATGCCGCTGCACATATCCTTAGTGTCAGAGAGGTATTGAAACATATTTTACAGCTGATACTCTTTAGAATAGAACTGATGAATTTCTAGTCTGTATAGTTATAGAAGGCGCAAATTAAGCATATTTAAGTAGGCAAAACACAGATGGCACAAAAGAATTGTATATTACTTAAAAGTGGTACATTTGTGGGGGTCGTGATGGTGGTGGTAGAAGTAATGGAAAAAAAACAAAAGGAAGGAGGAAGGAAGATAACTCATTTAATAACCATTCTGCTGGATGTCCTAATCCCTAGTCTTCTGTATTTTATGTGTCAATGTGAAATTATAATGGTACAGAAATATGACTAAAGAAAGGCAAAAAAACAAAAACAAAAACCTTTCTACATTTGAGAAGTCATAAGGGGACACAGCTTTTGAGCTATTTTTATTATTTAAAAAAAGCTGAGTGTGTCTTCAAGATACTGTCTGAGGCAGTATTTACATAAAAATGACATCGTCAAAGGTCGCATAAGCAATGAGAATCACTGTTCAACATTATGAGTAAATAATTTAAGAAAATTAAGTAGGGGAGCTAAAATAAAGGAAACCAAAACATCACAATTATATCATTTCCAAAAATAAAGTACGTGGTTAGCTCTTTGAGGTCAGGAATCTCAATTGTTCAACTCCACCTGTACAGCCACTAGCAGAGTGCGAAAGAATGGTCATAAGAAATGTTCTGATTTAAGAAAATGAAGCAAACACAGGACTTTAAGATCTACTGGAAGTAACTTTAGAGACTGTATGTTATATAAATTGAACTAAAGACATGTGAATCAGAATCCAAATTGATAAACATAACTAAAACATTTAAAGGTTAGTAATCAAGAATAGTTATCTAGTATAGAAAACAAAATTACACAAGGACCTAATTATAGTAAACTAGCTTGAAATTCAGGGAGTAGGGGCTATGGAAGGAGAGTTAACAGGTGTTAAAAAACTGCTTTTGTAGGATATGGTCAATGTTAACAGTGCTTTTTGTTGTTTGTTTAAAAAAACCAAAGGAATCCATTTCAGCAAAGCCTGAAGAGTTGATTTGTTTTGCAGACTGGACAATTATTTGGCATGCTGACCAAGCTGGGCCAGAGCTTGCTGGGTGAAAATTAGTTCACAACACTTTTCCAAACCAGTAAAATATTATTTATGGAGTGGAATAAAATTCAATAGCAAGATCTGACCCACAGATAATAAAATCTTACTTGAACAGCTTGAAAATAAAGACTTACAGAGTGTTACCATAAAACTGGAAGCTTTATCGTCTGACTTAATCTGAAAATTATATATAGACAAGGAGAGGAACAAGCAACCAGTTGAAGGTTAGGTTTGAAAATAATGCCAGAATGAGCATTCATTCAAATATCAACTTTAAAGACTCTTATTAGAGATTAACAAGAAGTGTTAAACTTGTCACTTATTTCCTATTAAAAAAAGAACTGAGCATAGGAGGTTGGCATTTCAGCAGTATGTTTCTTTAAATGTTGGGGCTGGTTCAAGGTAAAATGCAGAGTTATTTTATTTAGTAGGAAGTGCTGCTTTTTAGCTGAAATTTTTCATTCTGTTGCTGTGATGATTGAGTGACTGTTCTTGGAAGACATCTGGGTTTTTGTATCAAGGCCAGACTTGGCTATTACATTAACAAGAAAATTAAAACTTACTGTTGCAGGAGCTGGGGTGGGAGGTGGGGCATAAGATGGTCTTTCTGTTTGAAAGAAAATAAATAACTTCTTGTAAACAACTGAGATATAATACTATGCAACAAAACTACCAATGGTCCTGTTTTGAAGAAAAAAAAAATGAGAGTATTTTGGAATTCCCATTTGCTAGGGCATTAGTCTCTTATTAATACAGATTGATAAATATAAAAAATGAAACTTACTTGACATTTTGGAAGATTAAGTTCTCAGTTCCTTAAGAATGAATCTGAGACACTAAAATAAAAAAAGGGAAAAAAAGAAAAAAAAAAAAAGAGAATCAAAACTCAGCAAACATAAGAGAATGTTTTCCTAAAGAATAGGATAATTTAATTGGTAATTCTTAGTAAAATTTTCTAGTAACCAAGCTTTCTGTATATTTTACTAGTTCTTTATGTCATTTGGATGATCAGAATTAAACTAAAATTACTAGGGATCTTAAAAGTTGTATTAGACATGTAGTACTTTCAAGTTTTTTCTTATGCTACTGAGCCATCTCTGGAATGGAAAACATTGTGCAGATGCCATGTACACATTTAATCAGACTGATAAAAATATAATGACAATAGAATGTGATTATCAAGGCCCACCCCAGTAACAACTATCAGATACTGACAGCTCCCAGATCAGCAGCTGCTCTCCCTTTATTTTAGGATAACAACTTCTGTTAGAATGGAGTAGCATTTTATTCCTGGAGGCAGTGCAAAAGGTAATGGTATGCTAATTGACTTTTATATTCTCATATGGTGGTAAATAGCTTTATAATTGCTGGGAATAAATTGTGAGAATCTACCTGACACACTCTTACTAACTCTTCACATCCCATTTCAAAATATATCTCCTCATTGGAGCTTTCTTGCTATTACCTGGGCAGAATTTTTTCCTCTTCTGTACTCCTACCCAATTTACACAGATCTATGATACTATTTATTAGGTCATGTAATACCTGTTAATATGGCTAGATTGTGTGCTGCCTGGGAACAGGGACCCTCTAATTGATTACTGTAGTCCCAGTACCTAGCTCGTCTTAACAAATTTTGTCCCAGTATTACCATACCCAAGTGCGCTTGTTCCTGCAGTCAATATATTATACATCACACACAGTGCGAACAAAGAGACACTCATGTTTAGAAAAAAGGCAAATGACTTCTATGACTACTTAAGTCCTTTCATCCAACATTATGTGAAACAAACATGATTTTTTGCCTTCTATTCTGCATTTTAAAGGAATTCCCTGAAGCATAAGGAATAAGAGGCCTGGTGTAGAAAGAAATACTGTAGTTTACTTTCTCAATGACCTAACCTTGATGTCTTTCTCCTTAAGAAAGAGGCAGAAACCATGGACTGTGGTGCAGATTTCTTTTCTGCCCACATTCAGGGAGCTGTCAACATCCAGTAGGCCTTGCTGTGGGGAGCCCCGACAGTAACCTCCACCAGTTCCCTGTACATCACCCGTTAATTCTTTAAAATTACTGCTCTCTTTTGCTCTACCACACGTTCTAAGAGCGGGCTTGTACATTTGTCCACCACTGGATCCATCCCCAGTGCCTGGCATACAATACGAGGCCATTTTCGTTGAGTACCTTGCATGGGGGCAGGCTAATTACTTAACACTACCTCGTTTAACAGTCACAACTACCAACACGATACATACTGCCATTCCTATTTTACAGACGAAAAGGGGGGTGTCTCCGCCAGTTTAAGGAACTTGTCTAAAAACACAGAAAAGAAATGCCAGGGGTGGGTTTTAAACCCAGGCCGCCCTGTTTCAGGGCATTCGCTCTTCACGCCACACCATGAACCTGCAGGTCGCTGCCTGAACCTAAGGGAAACCACCTTCCTGAGGGCGAGGGACCACGGGCTTGGCTCGCCCCGGGGGCCTCCTCTGAGGTCCTTTCCTTTAGGTTTGTTGTGGAGGGTGCACGTTACCAGCCACTGCACTAAAAAGGGGTATGCACGGCCGCTTTGGCCAATGTCGCGCGGTGAACGGAAGGGGCGAATCCTGCCGCCAAGGAGGGAACCCAGGTGGGGCCCCGTCCCACCCCTCGCTCCGCTAGGCCTCCGGGAGGCCGCACACGGCCCCCAGCCTCGGCCCTGCGGCCACGCCTGAACCCCAGCAACCCCCGGGAACTCGGAGCCCAGCCACGCCGGGACCCCGCGACTTGCCACCCTCCCGACCCAGTGGAGCCCAGTCGGAAACACTCACCCGCGGGCAGAAAACACGCCCGCAGCTGCGGCCTCGCTTCCCTTTGTCCCGCGCACGCCCCGCCCCTCGCGTCCCGGGCTTCCGCGCTCGCACTTTCAACACTCTTGGTGATTGCTCGCCAGGCCCCACCCGACTCTCTTTAGAGAAATAAACCTTCTCGTGCAGTCGTGGCGACGCTTCGTCCAGTCAGAGGATTTTTTCAGGCTGCATACGTTCCTGAAGACTCCGAATTGGGGGAGTTTCCCCAGGCGGGAGCCGATTCGCCACGGCGGAGAGGGCGGAAGGGGCCCGACGGCCGGGCAGGCCCGGGTTCCGCAGCCTCGAGCAGCGGCGGCGGGGCCACGGCCGCGGCTCCACGCGCGGGGCCGGAAGGCCGGGAGTCGCCCGCGAGGGAGGCCCCGGAGCCACTGTGTCCGCGCAGGCCCCGCGGATTTTCTTTCTTTTCCGGTCTTCATGAACGAGAGTGTAGACCGTAGCAGGCCAGGATGGAGGCGCGGAGCGCCCACGGTCGCCTCGCGGGGCCGGGCACTCAGCCTCGGCGAAAAGCAGCACGAGCTTCTCGGTTTTAAGCTCGAGTCGGGTGCAGCGCCGCCGGTCTCGGGGCCAAGGCCCAGGGCTGGTCGTCCTCTCGCCCCCGGCCGAGTGCCCTTTTGCAGCGCCAGTGGGGCCGGCGGTCCCTGCTCAGCGCTGTCCTGACTCATTCCGTTCCCTCCGTCGTTAACGACTGACCCTCACTTTCAGCTAAAACTCATCTGTCCCGAACCCCGCTGATAATGTCTCTCTGTGATGCCCACCTCAGCCCTCGCCCGCCCCTGCATCCCCATAATCCTTCCTCTCAGCCACCCTGGCTCTTCCACACCGTTATCGTGCACTGTGCTGGCCCTCCTGCAATGCGCTTGTCATCTCCAGCGCATTCGCAGGGATCTGAAAGCAAAGGCTGAGCCATCTGCATGGATCGCCTTGCTGTCACCAGTGCCTTACTAAGGGCTTGGCCCCTTGTTAGATGATCAATAAAGCCTTCTGGTCTACCAGTTAGTAACCCCTTCCTTGGACATTGTAAACACCTGGCGGATGTTGTGGGTCCCTGTGGAGGAAGAAGGAACAGAGGGGCTCCCTGACCTGTAATTACTTGAAAACAGTGTTGACATTTCGAGTGATTTATTGAATTCTTGGGCTGCCCTTAGCCACCATCAGGGACGTGCCAACAATGACTAGGGCATCTCTGGAAGTCTGTAAAGCTAGCGACAAGTGACACTGTCTTAAGGCTTCCTCCTCCAATATTTTTTAAATGCATGAATAGAAATCGGTGAAATTGAAGAGCATATTGAAGGGAAAGGCTACAAGAGGTCATCAGAGGATAACAGGCAGTCTGAGTGGTGCTCGAGATAAAGTATGTGAAAAATTGCTTTTTTAAATATGAAAGCATCAGACATGTAAAGGGATTAACATAAGGGAATACCGGAAGGCCTCAGTAGGGACCCATGTACCCTCTTTCTCTGGCCTCATCCAGCAACTGCAGCTAGTTTCTTCCTGCCTTTGGGATGGGTGTTGGGGGGACTGGGCAAGTGCCCTTCTAGGGCAGGTGCTCTGTTGTGTCATCTCTAGGCAGTCCTCTGAAGAAGAGCTGCAGGTGTTGGGTATTGGGAACAAAGCACACTGCAGTGGGACAGGGTGGCAAACAAAACAAAAATAGTGGAAAAGAAAAGGAGATCTGAGTGGAGCAGTGACATTAATACATGTTCTCATCACCTGGTCTTTACTCAAATACCACCTCAGTAGGTCTTTCCTGACCTATTTAAAATTGCAATTCATTCCTCAACCTTCACGCTCTTCACGGCCTGTGCTTTGTTTCTTTTATAGCACTTATCACCACCTAACCTATGATATTTGTTGTGTATTTATTTTGTTTTCTTTCTTCCCATTAGAGGGAAAGCTCCTTCAGGGTGGGGACTTCTGATCAATCTGGAACAGTGCATGGTACATTGATGTGCTCGAGGAATGAATAAATGGTTATCTTATGTTCTCTGATTCTTTCTCCACGCCTGAAGATTTGCAAAATTAAGGAAGGAAGAATATAGGCAAAATATAATGGAAAAAAAAAAATCTCTTTCCTAGTCCTGAAGAAATTAAGATGGAAGAGTGAAATATGAGTAATCCAACAAGATAGACTATTTATGCTGAGTCCCCCCCCCACCCCCCCAAAGGAAACTCAGGATGTAAGAACTTGTATGTATGAGGATATTTATGGGGATTACAGGACAGACTTTTGGAATCATGATTAATCCTGGGAAATAGGGGATGCCTTGTTAATATGACTTATAAACTATTGTAACTGTAAAGGTTGTTGGGAGTCCTCTCAAGTGCCTAGAGGTAAACCCCAGAGATTGTCCTAGGCTTAAGTAGTTTAGTTCTTTTCCTGGCAGCAAGATCAGAGAACTTCCAAATGGATTTAAGCATTTTTTGACTCTAGAGAACATTTTTGTACTTTAAAAACTATCATGGTAGAATCTTTGGATTTGGGTAACTCACTGGGAAAGAATAACTCTTCTGGCAGTAAATGAAGAAATAAAAAATTCTCATTACCTGTTTTGTTTTCAACTATTATTTAATCATTGTCAGCTACAATGGTTCTCACAAATTCTCTCCCAATGACAATTTTTATACAAAATAGTACTGTATATTCAAGTAGTGCTTTGCCAAATATTTTCACTTATATATTATTTCACACGACTCTTTGAGGTAGGCAGGGTAGGAATTATTACCAAGCACCACCTTTCCCTTTGTTTTCAAGTGTGAAAATTGAGGCCTAGGAATTTAAATGATTCCTTCCTGGTTCCATGGGTAATGAGTGGCAGCACCAGGGGTGGGATCCTATAATTGTTAGTAACTAGAATTACTCTGTATTTTTGTGTTTTGTTACAAAAGCATGCATTTTAATTATTCCAGAAAGCCGGAAGGATATTAATTTCTACCATATTATGAATCTTGTAGGAATGTTGTAAGGATCAACAATTATGTACGAGTATGCTGAGTACAGTGTAAGCATTTTGCAAATAGTGACTACTGTTAAACTTTTCCGAGGATGATGGGATTGTGGGATTATTTTGATTTTTTATTAGAATATACCATTCTTAATTTTTCTTTTGTTAAAAAAAGTCTAAAAACATTCTCCACCATGGTTAGTTTTCTTCATTCCTCAAGCGAACTGACTGTGTTGGAACAATTTAACTTAACACAATGTCTCAAACTCAAACACAATGCCGCTTTAGAATTCATAGTTCAGTTTTTTTGTTTTTTTTCCTAGTGGTATCATTTACTCTGGTAAATTCATATCTCAATTTAAAATGCACCAAAGCAAATAAAACTGTTATAAATTCAAGTACTATACTTCAAAATGTACATGTTACATACAACAGCTGCATAGTAGAATTACTATAACAAGCAGTTACATTCATGATGCCCAGGACTAAGTTTTTAACACTGCATATCGATTACACTAGATACATTGCATTATTATGATTATTGTTGCTTAGTACAGTAATGTTAGTACAATAGCATATATGATTGCATTTGTCAAAGCTTTAATAAAGTTAGCAGCATTTAACTAATATTGAATGAAAACATTTTTATGTGTAGGATGTATTTCAGGTCAGATGCTTATGTAAGAATAAGCACTTAACATGTTATCCTTGACAACAAAATCATCCCTTTCACCTAATAGAATAAGCCAGGCTAAAAGAAGTCTGAAGTAATTGAAAGAAAAATTTTAACTTTATATTTCTATATTATGTTAAAGATTATTTAACAAAATTTTCTTCTGGTTAAAATATACATTTTTTTTTGTTGTTAGGTGAGAAAGAGAGAGAGAGAGAGAGAGAGAGAGAGAGAGAGAGAGAGAGAGAGAGAAATTGTGATTGCAAAGGCTGTACTAAAATACTAACAGCTGTAGCCCTTGGATAATACTTTAGCTGGGAAAAAAGTATGGTGAGAGGTATTCAACATTATTTTTCTGTTTAGAAAATAATGAATAACCTACATTTCTAATGCTTTAAAACAGGTATTTATTATTTAATGTTATAAAATAAATATACCTGTATTACACAAATTAGGTTGTTTAAAAAACTTTGCAACAAGACTTGTTCACAAATATATTTTCTATCCATATTTATTACAGTTTGAATAATTTAAAAACATAAGGCCTGCAAATACTCTTAGCTTAGATAACAATACTATTATCTTAATTCACATAAATGATTGCAGGAAATATTTATAATACTTCATATAGTATCTCACTTAATGCTCACATCCAATACTCCAATTAATGACATTTAACTTTACAAATGGAAAAGTTGGGATGGTGAGAGGTTGGATAACTGTTCTAGTAACTATAGTAACCAGCTTTTCATAATTTGTTTGTGCAGCTGGCTTCATTTTTTTGTGGGAGAGGACACAATCTTTAAAGTTCTTTGAATAAAGTAACTTCTGGAAATCAGATAATGACTACAAAACACTTTCAGATGAAGATCAGTTTTATTTAATCATCAAGCTAGCACTGGGCTGTGTTCTTTAGTTTGCTCAAAACTGCTCACGAAAAAACTATTTTTCTAAGTGTGCAAATGATTGTCTCAAAAGGACAACTTTGGGTTAAGTCCTCTTTAAAAGTTTGTTTACAATTTCTTTTTTATTTAGAAAAATACTTATAGATATAATCAGTTATAGAATAGTGATGAACAACTCTGTGATGCTTAACATAATGTAATCATATTTAAAGAAACTATTCCCTTTTTCTTAGAGTATTCAGCCATTGAGTGAAATTTTGAAGACTTAATTAAGCCAGCTAATGCTTACTGTCTTGGAGAAAATTTCAAGAGAAAAAGAAGACTCTTTGGAGAAAAAATAAAATAGAAACCGTACTGAATGTCTGGTTTTATTTTTAAACCCCCTCTCTCCAAAAAACACATCTATAATTAGATTCAGAGAAATTTTGTCCCTTGCCATTTTATTTTTCCTGAAGAGAAGCACACATTGATCAGAACATACATACTCAATAACTTACATTTTGGGATGGAAGGAGGTCAGCATGGCCCACCTTGGTCCATTTCTAATGCCATTTCACATCAAGTCAAATACTGTCTTTGGATTAATTAGCTGCTGACGGAGTTTTGATAGAGGGGATACTACATGATCTCCTCATGATAAGCCTGACTTCTATATCTGGTAGGTTATCATGCTTAGTCTGTAAACACCCTTCATCAGTGGCTGCTAAGTGAAGATCAAATCGAAGAGACACAGATTTTTTCCTTAATCGAGGGTTATCTTTAAAGAAGGAACCTTCCCATTCTTTAATAACTTCATCCACCTTCTCTGTCCTGAAATGATAAAATAAACCTTTCTATATGAAGTGTGGATATATAAAAACATGTAATTCATATGAAAAATCAAGAAGTTAGTATAATTTATAATTTACATTCACATTTTTAATTATAATTTATGTTATGGAATTTATAATTGACATACTTTAAAAATCAAATGACCATAATTTCTAAGAACTTTTATGGAATTCTGATGTTTTGGTCATATTTTTAGAAAAATGTTGAATTGAGGCTTGAGTACTCCATCTGAGGTTGTTTATATGTATTCATGTCAGATGAAAAATCATAGCATATTAAAGTTATGTTTGGAGACATTCAAACAAAGATTACCAAGATTACTCAATTGAGGTTGATTTCTTTGTATATGTTTATTATTATTTCTTAGTCAAAATTATTTTACTTACTGAATAGTGCCATGAGCTTCTGTGCTTTCCTTCACGATATTTCCATTTAATATTGCCTGTTTGGTCACTGTTTCCACTTTTTCATTCTCACACTTTTGTGGGACTTTTGTTGAAAAAGATATTTCATTTATAATGGCTGTGAAAATTTTATTTATGAAATGTTAAGTTAAAATATTGAAGTACTATTCACTCAATTTGTATGTCAAAGTTTATTCAAATATTTGCTTATTTTTGCTACCTTAGAGTATTTTATTTATAATCCTTATAAATAAAACTAACTTTCCAAGTTCATTTACTTACATCTGAAACTCACCTGACGGTAAAACAAAACCAACTCTAGTTGAAGGTTTTTGTTCTTTTTTCCCACCTTGGATGCAACCATAATATCTGAAATTGGAAAGAATTATGTTATAGGAGCAACACTGTATTAGCAGCTAATTAAAACAAATGCTCACCAATAAGACAATGGATACAATTGTGATGTATTCATATAGTGGAAATACTATTTAGCAGTGAAAATAAGTGCACTAAGGGTACACTGTATCCTTACGGATGAATCTCCCAAGTATAACATTGAGTGAGAAAAATGGGTAAGTTGTAGCTAATTTTATAAAGGTTAAAATAATAAGCAAAACAATTTCATATTTTGTTTAGGGATACACACATATTAGTATAAAGAAATATATGAGATTAATAAGCATCAAATTTAGGAACTAGGTTAGATTGAGGGAAGAAGATGAGATCAGGAGCCATGTAGTTTAGGTGGTGTTGGTGGGGTGTTGACAGGTTTCAACAACATTGTAGTAGTTGTTTCACTGCCTGAGCTGGGGGAACTATATACATGGGAGTTCACCATATTTTTCTTGATACTTTCTTGGGTGTCTTAAGTATAGCATAATAACATTAACAATGTGTTATAGGAATATTAAAGGCCAAGTTAGCAATATTTTGAAGGATTAGAAATGAACTAAAATTCACAACCATTTAGTATATTTAATAGTAAATAAATTACATATGCATAGTTACATAACACTGGTTTAAGCACTTTACAAACATTAATTCATTTACTCCTCACAGCAATCCTATGAGGCAGGAAATATTCACATTTTGTGGATTAGAAAATTGAGGCCCAGAGAGGTTTATTAACTTGCCTGGCATCACTCAGCTAGTATATTTAGAATTCAATTTATGTTTTTCAAAGATTTAGTAAATGTCAAGATTTATTATAGGTTAAAGCGGTTTCATCTAGTTTTATAGAGGACTCAGAATTCTGAAGCAAGCAAGAATAAAGGTTTCTTTTTGTGGGAACAGAAGATTTGAGGTTGTTCTCTGCTCAAAGCAATAGGACCTTAGAAGTAATTGCGGATTATGAAATTGTGAATTAAGAATTCCTCTTTGATACCGTTTGTTATCAAGGCATCTGGAAGTCTTCTAAGTCATGTACTCTGAACACCAATGCTTATCATGGTTGTAATATAATGATACCCATAACACCATCATTGTTATTATTTTGGTGTTTGATGTGTGTGGTGGGAGTGGGTCTTTGGGAGGGGGATGTGGTAATAATATATGTTTTCCAAGCTTCCTTTGCTTGGAAGGAAAGGGCAATGTTCCATCAAAGGCAATGACTATGTCTAAAAGAGCTGTATAGCCAGGAAAGTGAGAAAGTTAAGAAAGGTCATTTTTGTAGCTATTGCAAATTGCTTACATTTCATTCTAGGCTTGATATACTCTTTGTTGTAGCTAATGCCCCTGACTTTGGCTATTTTTTGGTTATATAGGTTTGGGAGGCTGGGAATAGTTCTTCCTCATGGTCTTTGCAGTGTGTACTAATCCTATTTTACTGTTAAGAACTCAATGAGCAAGCCTTGGTGATGGTGTTTTCTTCGATTTAATTTCTCTGATTACATCTGCAATGATGCAAGTGGCTCTGCATTCCTGGCCACTTGTCATTAACTATATGGGATTAGGTACCTGATTTCTTCCTTTTCTAGGAGGCGGCGGTAAGTTGCTATTTCTTGTTCTAGCCTCATCTTGGTGTTGAGGAGTATCTCATGCTCTTGAAGCTGCTTTTCGATGCCACATCTTACTTCTTGTAGCTCTTTTTCTAGTCCTTCAATCACAGCCTCCAGGCCTTGGAGCTGCATCTGGTAATGTTGTTCACTGGCGTGGAGGGAGTTTTCAAGGCCCCTTTCCTGTTTTATATATAATAGATCTTCATCAGTGAAACAGTGAAACAAGGTGTGTTTCTGAAATCTGATTTGCAATGCCTTCATTCTATTGTGTTCTCTCTTTAAAAGGTTTCGATAATTGTTTATCACTTATGCAAGAGGTGTTTCCTTAGAGTATGACCCAATTTTTAAAACACTGACATTTTATATACCGGTATATAGCTAGGGTGGTTATTATTTCAAAAGAATCCTATGATAATTCTTATGCCCAAAAAAGAAAAAAAAATCCATAGTGTGATTAACTAATTGCTCTGCTACATTTGATTTTTTTAAATATTGAAAATATGTAATATTGACTAACAAAGCCAGAGCAGATTGCATATAAAAGGCACTGAACATAATTTTTAAATATTTTTCTGTTAGATGTCTCAATGGTAAGAGACTCCCCATTGTTGGGACTTTGGATAATGACAATACTCTAGTTCCTCATTTCAACAATTAGAGAACCTGGGGGTTAAAAGCAAGGAACGCTTCATTTTTATAGGTGGGAACTAAACCTTGAGTGAATTGATAACAGCCATTGCCATGAAGGAGGGAGGAGGGTTGAACTAGGACCAAGGATAGGATTAAATGGCTGTGATTCCTCTCTTACAGTGAGTTTCTCAGTGTAAGGTAACAGGATTATTTCTTTTCCTCTCTTAATAAGGTAACATCTGGGGGCTCAATGGACCAGGGGCTTTGGAGCTCATTCTCACCACGGCATGGAGAGATTCAATTTCCACTTGCAGGTGGTGCCACTGACGTCGGGCTTCCTTGAGTTCCGCTTGTGCTGCCTTTAAAGCCTCTTCATCTTTGTCCATTCTTTTGCTTATATCTTCTTCTAGCTAGAAGAAAGCCAACAATAACAGAAACAAACAAAAGAGAAAGGGCACTCTTGAAAAGGAGACATTTAAAGGCAATCATAGAAAACTAGCATAGGAATCAAATCATTTTTTTTCCCCTTTTAAGTTGTGAGGTTACAAATGTATGTTCTGGTGTTTAGTTACTGATTAAATATGTGAACAAGTCAATTGCACGTTCAGCGTCAGTTTTCTCAGATGTAATGTGAACCTTGAAAGTCCCTTCCTACTGTAACAGTCTATGAAATGCAGAAAAATACACCTATTTTAATGAAAAGTAACAGTTTGCAGGACCTAAGTTTGAGACCTCAGATTCTTAACTTTCTGTTTTTATGGCAATTAATAAGGAAGAAGAATTGAAAATTAGGTCTTATCCCCCCCCCCACATATTTTCTTTTCTTGTGTTTTTTGTTTTGTTGTTTTTGTTGTTGTTTTGTTTTCCCTCTGTTTTCTTGCAGGCTGCTTTGTAAAAGCAGATAAACAGATATGTAGCCTAAATTTATCAATTATTGGACTGGGTATATAGACAGGGAGTAAATACTGCTGAAAAGTATGTTATGAATAATTTAGAGAATAGGCATTAGAGATTCTAAAATAGACCTCTGTATTAAGAGAAACCCTGTTGATTTATCTTTTTCAATATGAACTTTTTAGAAGGCATGTTAATTTTGGGTACTTAAGGCAGTAGCAAAAATGACTTCTTTAAAGATTGTTTTCTAAATTTCCTCATATTAAATAAGTGGATAATTTTATAGTGAGCTTTAAATGTTCATATGCTGATGTTGAAATTAAATAAGCATGTCCTTTGACAGAATTCTTAGTATTTGGCCCCAAGAGCAGTAGGAACAATGCATGAAATTGATTATAACATTTTGAAGCAAAAATCACTTTTTATGTTTTTGTATGAATGCATTTTAAAGTTAAAAAAATTAATGTGATGGTACAACAGATATTTTTTAAAGGAAACATTTGGTGTTCATAAATAAAGTTTAGGGCAAGGTATTAGAAAACAAAATTCATACATTTCTTTTGATTTTGTTGTATCACTTGTTCTTAGTGTTAAATTGGCAAACGCAAACAGCAACAATATCAGAGCAACTACAAAAGAAAATGTTGAGGATTTAGGAAATAGGTGAGCATAAAAATACTGTTATTTACTGGTGATTTGGATTTTGACTGTGGAACTGGAAGCTAGGCTTATGTGGTAGCTAGATTCTGAAAATTGCCTCCAATGATCCACACTTCCTAAAATTCGTGTTCTTGTATGGTGGCCTTCCACACTGAATCTGGGCTGACTCATGTCATGCTTTATCCAGCAAAATGTGGCAGAAGTGTCAGTCCTAAGGACTAAGTCGTAAGAAGTCGTGACAACTTCCACTTGTGCTTTTGGGAGCCCTGGGCCAACATGTAAGAAGTCTAAATGCTTGTTGGAAAGAAACCAGATGGAGGGAGACCCCAAGGCTACATGTAAAAGGAGGAACAGGCCCAGTTGTCTCAGCTGAGCTAGCCTTTCAAATATCCTCTGTCTAGGTGCCAGGCACATGAATGAGACACCTTGGATGTCCCAGCCCAGTTGTGCCTCAAGATGATTGCAGTCCCAGCCAATGTCATGTGAAGCAGAAGACTCACCCGCATTGAACCCAGTCAACTCACAGATTAAAACAATGCTTGTTTTAATCTACAGAGCTTTGGGGTGGTGTGTCATGCAGCAATAAGTAACTAAAATAGCTTATGTTGTGATCAGGCTTTCTTGAATTTATTCCAGCTGACTTTCTGAATTCTTTGAAAATAATTCTCTGAAGTAGATTTATGTTAAAAAGACTCTAAACAAAACTTACTGTAGTCTTGCCTTTTCACTTTAATTTGTGCATTTCAGCATTGTGACTTGTTTTTTGCGATTGCAAAAATAATTTTTTTTGTTTATAATTTTCAGAAATTGTCATCTATTAATTTCCCTCCTCTCTTTGTAAAAGGTGAATGAACTATTCCAACACAAATCAAGTACCCCAGTGACTTTGTTCAATCTAGGATACTGATAATTCTTTATGAAGACTGAAAATGTTACCCATTATAAATGAAATTTATAATGTTACTAAGAATGCACTGGAATTACTAATGGAATAAACTCCTATGATTTCTCAGCAATATTTTTTCCCTTTGGTGATGTTCTTAAGCAAACTCTTTACTGTATTTGGGTGCTTGGAATAGAACTTGAACTCAAACATGGTAGGTGAACTAAAGTAAATAAATATGTAAATAAATAATAAATAAATCCCCACGTTTTTGAATTTTTGTTTCTAAAATATTTCTACATTTGTTTAAGGATTTGAGACCATAATTAATTACTAAAGATGACTGTCACTTTAAACAAAGTGGGTCCATGAAAGTAAGATTTAGCCCTTATTTAACTTGGCTCTTTCTTTGTCTTTAATACTTTAATATTGCATGCCTACTATTGGAAATAAACATTTTTCTTATAGCACAAAAGCAAAAATCTATAAGCTAAGTGGAGAGTCTATCAATTTGGGGAATTTTGATTGTCCCAATTTATATTTGAATTGTTCTGAATGCCATGTTCACATACTCAGATGATTTCTATTTATAACGATCTGGTATAAAACTGAACTCATTAAAAAGGTTTAGAAATATTTTACCTAGTTTTTCCCTACAAAGTGTGCAAGCTAAAATCTTACTCTAAAGCTTGCCAGTTCAAATATGTCATTTAAATCATCTCTATAAATAATTATAATATCTTTGAAGGGTATTTGAAATGCTCCCTCCTTGGAGGATGTCTAAAAGAGGTTAGAGTGCACCATTTTATTGTATGTTGACCCCATGTTCTAATAAGGTAGTAGCTTCCTAATTTATATAAAAATCACATGCATCAATCAACATTTATTTCATGGTCATTTCACAGTATAATCACAGCATTTCCCTCTTGTAGTTAGTCCCCATCACATTGCAGTAAAACCTAAATTCCTTCCCCAGTATATGCTGCATTGAAAAGGAAATACTGTACCTCAGAGAGGCCGGGACAGGAATTGGCTAGACATGGATTGTCTCCTTATCCTGGAAGGTGCCTGTCTGTATGAAATCATTACCTGGATCCTTGTTGAGAGCACGGTCTCTATCTGATTTCTGGTGAGGAGCTTTTCATAGTTTGCCCTGATCTCATTGAGTAGCTGGGACAGCTCCATTCTTTTCCCATCCTCCACCTTGGCTAACTGAACCTTATCGATGAGTCGCTGCTGCAGAGCTGCTTCTGAGCGAGGGCCGGACAGCCCCTTGTAGCCTTAAAGACACAGAGCTCCTTTTTCAGCAGCTAAGGAAACTCCCACGTTTCCAATCAATAGTGCAAGTACTGGGTAAACCCTTTTCTCCTGTTGTTCGTCGAGTAGATGTCTCAGACTCTCCATAAAGGAACAGAAAAATGAAAACATCCTCAGAATACCTGAATTGGTTCTCTGTAAAATTGAGCACTTTGGGGGGTAAATAAGGTAATGTATCTTGTGGAAAAGAAATAGGACATACATAAAGAAAATTATATTTTGTTTTCCCAAGATATAACATGAAAATAAATCTGAGCCTAAAACACGATCACTGAACTTTTGTTTGGCCCCCCTCACCCCCACTTTGGGTCATTTAAACAGAAATGCTGTGTGGTAGTTCATTTGGATATGCTGTAAATCTTGGATATTTTGACAGTTGTTGCAAAAAGCTACCATCAGATTAAGTTGACAACTGTCATTATCGACAGGACTGATTGTATTTCTCTCAAATACATACTGTGTAGCTCATGGTGGCTGTAACGGGCTTCTGGCCTGACAACAGGGTTTGATGTATTAAGGTGAATTCCTGTAGACCTATTACAAATGAAGTTATAGCTAGAGCTAAATGCTAACAGAGTATGGGAGCTGTTAACATTTCCAACTTTTAACAAGGTTGAAAAAAATACAAGCAGATGGTTCCTGTGCAGGGTACATTCACTGAGGTAAGATTTATTGTGAGGTTGCTCTTCCATTAGTCACCATATAGCTAATGACAACTCATACTTATAAATATAACATTTGTGCAGTTCTTCTAACGTTAAGAAGTACCTTGACATCTGTCATTCCATCCAATCTTCATATCCCTGTCATTTTGTACCCTGTAAAGACAACAAACCTGAGCAGGAGGGGTTAAGGTGTTGTCTCGCTCAGGTCATATGGTGATGTAATGGCATTGTTGACTGGAAATTTGATTTCTTGGTTGTGTTGCATATATTGCTGCTTCTGTCTCTGCATTCTTCCTCTTCCTACCCAAATTCCTTGTTTAATCTGGCCCGCTGGTTGCTATATGTGACTGAAATATTTTTGAGAATAGATCTATCATTACTATTATTTGTAGGGTGTTGGCTGATACTATATTTAGAACATAGTTCAGGAAAGAATTAGTCCTGACTCTGGAGGTCACAGGACCTTTGAATGTGCATCGTGCTCTCTAAATTTCTGAATTAAGTCACTGCTGGCCTGACCAGTCTGTGCTGGGTATTCCCCACAGTTCCTTACAAACAAAGCTGGTCTTCCACTTCTACAGTCCCTGCTGAGAGGAGGTTCCTGGTCATTTCTGACCCCTGCCTCCTTCAACCCGCTCACCAGTCAAAAAGGATTGGTCTAAGGATGGACACGACTAAAGGACAGTTAATCCATAGGTCGGAGACCTGCAAGGTAGCCTGATGCAAAAGCTCTGGGTGAGAGGGTCACCTCCGATTATCTAGGCCAAACTGATCTCTTTCTTGGCAATTGTAATGGAGAAATATAAAGAGCATCAGGCACTTGGTGGTGGAAGGAGAGGGAGGAGAGTAAAGAAATACACTCCTGTTACTTTATGTTGCTCCTGCTCCTTTCAGCCTAAAATACAGAAAGGGGAACTAGATTCCACAGTGCCTGCTCCTGGCAATCTGCGTTTTAAACAGGCATCCCTGTGTTTCAAAGCACCCAAAAGCAACACTTTCCAATAGAAATATAATACAAGCCACAAAGGCGAACCACATATGCGGCTTTAAGCTTTCTAGTAACCATATCAAGAGATACAAACAGAAACAAGTGCCATGAATTTTAATATGTTTTATTGAACCTGATATAGCCATGATAAAATTATTTCAACACATGGTCAATATGAAATAGTAATGAGGTATTTTACAGGCTTCACTTTTGATACTGTCTTTGAAATCCAGTGTGTATTTTTATAACTCATCTCAATTTGGACAATGGACAAGCCCCATTTAAAGTGTTCAGTAGCCATGTGGCTAGTGGCTACTGTGTTGAACAGCATAGATCTAATATTTGAACCCTACTGGATCACACAAATGAAAGCTCCATGCCTGGAACACACCATGTGTATGCTAGACAGAAGGGAGTAGTGCTAGATTGTTTTATGGGTGGGGGAGAAGTAGTATTTAGAAAGGTGTTCTACAAGTCTATGAGTAATGACGTTGACGATTTCAAGACCTCAAATGTCATTTTTCAAGAAATAAATAGTGCTAATTTACTTTTCAAAAATACTATTCTTTATTAAAAAATTAGTAACAATAGCTCATTAAATGCCAGGGCATATGTAAAATTGCTGGGTCCACACAATTCTCAGTGCTTTCACTAAGTTACACTGTGTTCTCTTATGTTTCAGAAACCCCAGCAGAATGTCAATAAGCAAGAGTGTTTTTCTTGTAGGTGTCATCTTGAATCTACTCTAGCTATTGGAAAAGAAACCCATTTAAAAATGCTGTACTTTGTTAACAAGGACAAATTAGTTATAACACAATTCACAACTGCCAGAATATTGTGGTTGAGGACACTGGTTCTAGAGACATTCATGAGGATGAGCCTCTGACCCCTGGGAGTTAGAACTCAAGACTGAAGGCATATTCATTCATTCATTTGGATGGTGACTGTGTGCACAAAAGTGTGCTGGGTGCAGCTAAAGTGCTTGAGGAGTTCTGAGGAGGTGCAGGGACGTCTTACAGCATGTGGTGGGGAGAAAAGACAAGAAGGCATTATAGAGGAAACAGTAGGAAAAAAGTGGTTCAGGGTCAGATCGTGGAAAGGCAGGCTTCAACAGCTGGATTTTATTTGGTAGGTAATGGAGAGTCCTTGCTGGTTTCTGAAATGGGAAGTCACATGGCCAGATTAATTTAAGAGGAGGGCAAAAGATTTCAGAGTAAGGACACCACTTAGACAATAACAAGTTCATTGAAATGAAACATACAGCTATTTTTGAAGTTCTGGGTGAGAGATAGGAAACTGAATTTGAGTAATGGGCCTAGAATCAGGGGAGCATGTGTGAAATCAGTGAGTTTTAGGAAGTGGCAACTGATTATGAAGACAAGGGGAAGAGAGGTCAGGGGTGAGTCAGAGTGACACGCTCTGCAACTAGAACATCAGTGATTCCCCATCAGAAACAGGGAAGAGAGGAGGATAATGAGATCAAATTAAACCCAGTCCCTTAAATTAGCAGCATGATGGAGTGGGGAAAGGCCTGGGGTCAAGCCTCTGCCTGCGTTATTGGGAAGGTGCATTGGACCTTGTGGCACGCAGCTGCTCTCTTCCAGACTTCCTTTCATGCTGGAGGGCTTGAGAATCATGGAAGCTTCAGTGTGTGGTGGCATGGAACTATCGAGTAAACTGTGGCTCCATCTGCCCAGACGCACTGTGCAACCACAACCTGTTTGGCTCATGTCCCCTTCCTGGGGCCACAGCCCAAGCAGGGCACAGGGCTCCTGAGCAGTCTGGTCCCTAAACTTAGCTCCTGTTTTGGTGCTTTGCAGGGGCTCTGACTCAGAAGCGGGGCCTGGGGCTCCTCTCAGGGCCCCACCCACAGGGGTGGTAGCCCTGTCTCATCACTCCTCCTTTCTCTCCTTTCCCTTTGGTTTGGTTTGGGGGAAGTTCTACTCTGGATCTGAGATCTATTCTAGAATGGAAGTCCAAGCCGTGCCTGTCTGGTTCATGGCTCTATCACCACTTTCCAGCTCTGCCTGGCACAGAGACAGCACACAATATATATGTTTAGAATAGGAGGCTGTTTCTTTGGAACATTTTGTCTGGGCTCTGAGTCCTCTTCATTCTACAACCAACGACTGGGGGATGGCTTTGTGCTTGTTTTGAAATGGAAGTCCCTTGGCAATGAATGAAGAGTAATCTATTTGCTTGAAGGAAGCCAGTGGGGGTAATGTGCTCCTAGGAGAGAGATGAGCACCTCAAAAGCTCTTCACCTGTTTATAAATTCAAGGAATTCAGACACACACACACACACACCCTCCTTCTTGGTAGCTTTTTTCTGAGTGACATGTTGTGACTTTGGCATTAAGCTTTGGGGGGAATAACATCTCTTCTAACCTGTTTGTACTTAAGATTGGAGTTTTGGGGGAAAGCCGGGACGGCTCAGCGGGTTGAGCGCTCGCTTTGAGGCCATGAGGACCGAGGATCGAATCCCGGCTCCGGCCCAGGCAGGACCCACGTGCTGAACTGGGGAGTTCCCACAGTTCGGTTCTCTAACTGTCTCTGTCTCTGTCTCTCTCTCTATCTGTCAAAAAGTAAAATAGAAATAACTATGCAC
>PVKE010021137.1:0-26824 GCA_004027555.1 Craseonycteris thonglongyai
CTTTGAATGACTTATGTAGGTCAAACAAATTTCTCTGTGAATTAGGTACAGGTAGAGAGGAATTTCTTTTTTCTTTTCTTTTTTTTTTTCAATTTGTTAAAAGAATGTGACTGATTTCATGAAATAGTGATCATGTGCAAGGTAGCAATTCAAACCAGAGATCCTTAGCATATGGGTAAACAAAAAAAAATCTCCCAGCCACCAGTATGCTTGGGATGAGTATGACCATACCGGAGAGAGGAAAAGTAGCCATCTAGTTATATTATAATTAAGGTTATCTTTTATCCTGTAAGTAATGGCAAGCCATTGGAAAATTTTGACCAGGAAGGTAACATGATCAAGTTTTGCCAGGACTGGAAACAGCTCCTTTTTTGTAATCCTATTTTCTAGTATGCATTCAGTAATGCCTCACTAATTTAACTAATAAATGAATACACACTGGGGAAATTGATAAAGCTTTAAAGGTGGTGTCAATAACTGACAAAACCTTCACCTGTATCCTGCCCCAGCTAACAGCTACAGTTAGCAGAAGCTTTTCATGTCTTTAAAGGAATGACTAATGAAGGGATTTCACACACTGAGGCAATACCTGGGAAGATGTGGTTATCCAGGCCTTTCCTGGCAATATTCATATCACTCATATCACACTGCTTCTGTTTGAAAGGCTATTTCTGTCCATAAGCCTAAATAAATAAATAAATAAACAAACAAGCAAAAACTCAGAAGATTTTAAAAAATTCTTAGAATATTCTAGAAAAAGTTATGTTCCAAGTTGAATAAACACCTTGACAGGTCTTCAAAATTAATAAAAACTTGTTGTGATTATAATTTCAAAGTGGGACGATAACAAGAGGAGGTAGATATTTATGTGTGTTCTAACCGTGTGGTGTAGCTTTGATTTGCTGAGCTGCTTTTATAATCAATAGTATCTCCCACATAGCTGCATTTATGGATCAAAGGCATCTGCCTTTGCCTGAATTGCTTGCAATAATGAGCAAAACCTTAAGCATTTTAACAAGAGTTAGCACGTATGAACTATATACATTTTGTCATTTAGGTCTCACAGCACCCATGTGGTATACCTATCGCTTTGGCATGTAGTAGATAAGAAATGAAACTGGAGACTTGAATTTAGAAATTAGATTTATCTATTCCAGACTGCTTTTGACAACTACTCAATACTGACTCCAGGTATATTCCATGAAGATTTCCTAAATTAGCCAGATCCTTTCTCACTTAGTATCTGCAGCCATCCCTGAGAGCCCCTGTCTTTGCTCTGGTCCAGCTCCTTAAATCAGCTAAGGTTTCTTGAATTGTACTGGTTATGAAGGACCCAAAGCTTTCTGCTTTAGTGACAAACTTCTGCAAAGGCTGAGCGATATTAAATCCTGTCCTCTTGACAAAACCATAATCAGAGTGAAGCCTTCCCAAAAGATCATCAAAGAAACAAGTGAAAAAATAATGAATAAACAAAATGTTAAGTTTGGCTGCATGGGCTTAAAGAAAGACCTCAGCTAAACTGAGACAGGGATCTGCATTACCTCAGGTATTGGTAACAGCCTGACTTTATGTCCATAACACTTAATGTCCAGAATTATCTCCAAGTAAGACCACCTGTGGTCAGCTCTTCTTGCTCTAAATTTGGTTCATATTGTCTTCTACAGTAATCTTAGTTGTCTGTAGGTTTAGGCTGGTTTTCTGATCTCTCTCTATCGGGGTACTTCCTTTTCTTGTGTGAGCTAAGCATTTCTGTTCAAAACTTCAGAAAGTTCTATCCTGAGTATGTAATTATAATAATGAAAACAACACCAGGATATGTGTTGACTGATGCTGGTGTCTTTTATTTATTTCAAAGTTGTTTGTGTGTGTGTGTGTGTGTGTGTGTGTGTTTTCAAAGGCACAAAAAAATAGAGAAAATTTACAATGAACTTATATGGACCAATAACCCTCATTTTCTGCCATTATTGTTCATCTAATACCACTGGGTGTGTTGTGGATGTTGTTTGTTTATTTTTAAACAGATCATAGCTATTATGTCACTTGTAAGTAATTCTGTATGTTTCTCTAAGAGGTGAGAACGTAAAGCTCACAATACCATTGCTATAACCAATAAAATTAGCAATCATTACTTAATAGTATCTACTACCCATGTGTATTGTATATTCACCTACTTGCTGTTGTTTTTTTTTTCTTTTTTTCTTTTTATGGTTAATTTGTTAAAAAATGTGGTCCCAAAAATACCTATACATTGCATTTGGTTTGTGTGTCTCTGTCACTATTTGTTAAATTTTCAGTGTAGGTTGCATCCTTTACAAACATTGTCTCAAGCTACTCTCATAGCATAGAGGTAGGAATTCCTACCTCTGCTTCATGAGTTAGAGAGCTTGGGTGGCTTACCTCCACCTGCATGACTTCACAAGGAGAAGAAGGCTATGTACGAGAACCCAGATTTCGAAGTCATTCTTTGTTTATGCTGTTTCACCTCCTTCTATCCCTTGAGCAAATTAGATGCTTACTTACTTTATGTCTGTCTGTCACTTGTAACACTGTCATTTTGCTTCTTGTATTCTTTGTCCCTTTAGGGTGCTTAGCAAATCTAGATCTTTCAGAGAGTCAGAGTAGTTGTAACTTCTGCTGAAACTAAGTTTTGGAATAGAGCAGCCGTAGCCTTGGATAGTAGTTGCCTTTGTTATCTGGTATTTTTGGCTCCTGATTTTATTATCTTTGTTTTATATGTACAGTCACTTTTGAATGGCCCAGAAAGTTCCTCTGTTGTATCTACATAGTAACATTAGCTCATGGCAGCTCAGAACAGAGATGACCACCTTCCCTTTAATGTGACTAAGGTCCAGCTCTCTCTGGCTTAGGTTGAGTTCACACTCCTTGCTTTTTGTTGGTGACTTATTGCTCACATGTCCTGAAAATGTTCTCTCTGGTTTTAGAAGAACAAAAATAAACTATAGCCCAAGAATATAAACTATAGGATTCTCAACCATAACAGATGTTCAATTATATTTTTTTCTATATTTTGACATCGTGCTTTCTTTTCCTCCTCCTCCTTTCTTTCTCCTTCCTTCCTTCCTTCCTCCCTCCCTCCTCCCCTCCCTCCCATTCTTCTTTCCTTCCTTATTTCCTTTTCTCCTCCTTCTCCTCTTCTTCCTTTTTGAAAAAGATTTATTTTATTGTTTTGGGCAGAGACAGAGAGAAAGGGCCAAAACGGGGAGGGCCCAGAGCAGTCTCTATAGTTGTACGTCATCAGTTTTCAACTTGGTTTTGTTCCACACAGGTAGGCAGGGGCTGCACAGGGCAGGCCCCAGGCTGGGGGCCTCCTGCATGGGAAGCACATCCCAGTTCAGCACATGGGCCTGCACAGGCTGGGGCCAGGATTGGATCCCTGGGGCTGCAAAGCAAGCGTTTAACCAGTTGAGCCTTCCTGGCTTCCTCCTCCTCATTATTTGCAACAATAACATACAGTTTTAAAATGGACTCACATGGTGAGGACGTAACCCTATTTTTAATCCTTTCTCTGATCCTTTGAATAGATCTCAGGTTGGTGTAAGCACATTTTCACTCTCTCTAACACTTGCAAATCTCTCCTGTTAACAAGCAAAGTACAACTCTCAGGCTCAGAGATCTTGACTGGCAACAGAGTTTAATGTTCAGTATATTCTATACATGTTCAGTATAGAAACAGCCATCGTAGGCCTAACTACATAGAACATGTCAGCAATGACATAACACGTGTTTAAAAAATATTTATGATCCTCGGTTGGTTGTGGATGTGGAACTTGCAAATACAGATGGGATACATACAATAAATACCCTGCTCTACATTACAATGCTTTCTTCAGTGGTACCATGAAGCAGGTACTATTACCATGTTTATTTTATAAATTAGGAAAGCAAGGCACAAAGGAAAGACTTTCAGATCACAAAGTTAGTAAGTAGTATGGTTAGAAGTTGAGCTCTTTCCTCCATATAATCCTGGCTTCAAGTTTGGAGCAGTAAAATTGGTATATGTGAACGGTGAGGATAGTGTAAGAGGTACTATGATGGCTGAGTGAAAGTCCTGCCTTACAACCTTCACTTAACATATAAGTTTTATCATAAGAGGTTATAAATAAGGGATCTGTAGTCTTAGAAATGTTAGTTTAATTAATGTATCTGTCATCAGTGTGTGTTTTTGGTCAAATTATCTTACCTCTGTAAACCTGTATTCTCGTTTGTAAAGTTGGCATAACAAAGACCACATAAGGTTGTAGATATACTAGACTATGCCAAGGATATACAATAGTTTTTAAGCTGTTAGCGTAATTACTGATACACAGCAAATAATAAAAAATATAGTAGCTGATATTATGTGAAGGCAATATTACTTATCATTTTAGTTAAGGCTTTAGACAGACCTAAGTTTCAAGATTAGTTCCATACCTTGGAAAAGTCATATCTATGAAATTGGGATGACCATACTTCAAACTACTGGTAGGGATTTGGAATGGAATCATATAGTTACATGTCTAGCCAAATTCTTGGCATTTATGGTGCTTGGTGTTTTCCAAGATTCCTGGGTCTGTGGTTTGTTGTCAAACATTAATTTTGTGTAATTCTCACTCATCATTTTAAATATTACTTCTGTTTCTTTCTTCCCTTGGAATTTCTATTATGCATACGTAGTTGTTCCACAATTCTTGGATGTTCTGTTTTTTCTTTGCTCTTTGCTCTTCAGATTTAAGGTTTCTATTGTGATGTCTTCAGGATCAGAAATTCTTTCCTCAGTCATGTCCATCTACGAATAATCCCATCCAAGGCCTTCTCCACATCTGTTACAGTGTTTTTGATCTCTAGCATTTCTTTTTGGTTCTTTCTTAGAATTTCCATTTTCTGTTTACATTGTCCACCTACTTTTGTATGCTGCCTACTTTTTCTATTTAGAACCTTTAGCATATTAATCATAGTTTTAAAAAAAATTCCTGGTATGATAATTCTAACATCTTTGCCATATCTGAGTCTGGCTCTGATGTTTGCTCTCTCTCCTCTAACACTGTTTCTGCCTTCAGCATGTGTTGCAATTTTATTCTTAATAGCCAAACACAAATTACTGGGTGAAAGGAACTTCTGTAAATCAGCTTTCAG
This sequence comes from Craseonycteris thonglongyai, assembly GCA_004027555.1. Lineage (NCBI taxonomy): Eukaryota > Metazoa > Chordata > Mammalia > Chiroptera > Craseonycteridae > Craseonycteris > Craseonycteris thonglongyai. The sequence continues at coordinate 5,134 of PVKE010021137.1, forward strand.
TGGGGTGGTGGTAAGGTGTGGGGAAGGGGAAGTGTTCTATCATCCGATGATTGGGTCTCAGTCTTTAGTGAGCCTCTGCCTCCAGCCTGTGAAATTCCCTTGTGATTCTCAGTCCCCTGCCCACATCCCCCATTCAGTGGGACAGGATGGTTAAAGGGGTCTGGAGTTGGGTATTTCCCTTCCACCAGGTCAATGAGGCGGTAATAAAACCCCAATGGGTTAGGCTTTGGTTAAATAATTCCTTCTGAGGGTACAATTTGTTGAGAAGGGCAGGATGCTCTGGTATACTTCAACATGGTTCCTTTTCCCCTCTCTTTGCTGGATGCACATGGGAATCTACTCAAATATTCCCTATGAGAATTTGGTTACTTCCTGGAGGTGAAATTCACAAAGGGGTAGGAGCACTCTAACAGGATCTCCTTGGACTTTTAACACAGACGTGTCCGCACTCTAGCTCCAGTCATTTGTTAATTTTGGTTCCGAGCTCCTCTCCCTGGCCCTGCCGTGGTGTGTGCTCGTGGGTTTCTGCTCCTAAAAGTTGCGATTCTTTTATTTGATCTGTATTCACTTGTCAGTCTTTCCTGATTTGGGCCAGAGGTTTGCCCTGTGACCTTACTCGTCTTAACAGATCTAAAAGAAATGGCTGACTTTTCAGTTTGTTTGGCTTTTTACTTGTTGTTAGGACAGAGTGGCAACTTCTGGTTTCTTACATGCCTTACTGGAACCCGGAAGAAGCCAAGTTCTTCTCACCAGTTTGTCCTCATGCGACACTGAGATAAGCTTTTATTTGATTTGTAGTTATGTTGGGCCTACAAATGCCACACACAGTTTTTATGCTCACATGAATCTTTTGTGTCAGATTACTCCTTTGATCAATAGTCTAACTTATTTACATTGCAAAACCTTTGAGACTTCTATAGGAGTTATACATTATAAAGGTTGAGCGTATAAAGTTTACTATTATGATGCAATAAACAAACTCAAACTAAGCAAACGCAACTATTGCTTAGTTGAAGAGGCCTCTATGCAAAAGAAATACAGAGTGGAGTAAGCCGTGGAAACCAGTTCTTAGTCATGGTATCTAAAAGGCTGGCAAAACCCATGCTAAACATACACAGACATGTGTATCTTCCTTCATGTATTATTATTATTCATACCACTTCATTTACATATCTTCTAACTACAAAATAAGTGATGTATTTACCAGAAACATCCACAGTAAGTGGATGGGGATGGGAAAAATGTGGGGGTTAAGCCAGCATACATGAGTTGTTGCCACACAATATTATAATAATTACGTGTGAAATTCTTTTCATGCCTAAGCACCTTAAGGTAAATGGTAAACGATAGTATCAGAATGACATGCTTTATTGTTGTTGGTTGTGTTACACTGACGTTTAGTTGTAATGCTGTGTGGCATCTATGTTAGATGGTACTTCAAAAGTCAGAAAGTCCTTGGCATGTTACCACTGAGCAACTGCTTCTGCAGTAGTGCCAAAGAAATAGTAGGCAAGTAGAAATTAAAGGGAAAAATTCAACCAGTTATTATTTCTATATCCGCTAAATAGCAATAGTTTTATTGAGTGTCCTTGAAATTAGTGAGCAACTAAATTACAATTCAAAATAGGCTATTGCTATAGGATTGGAAGATATAACTTAATGTTGTTATTTCCACTCAGCACATCGAAATGTGTGTGAAATTGTGGGATAGATTAACATTAAAAGTAGGTTACCTTCCTTTAGCAAATAATAGAACCTAAAAAGATACAACAGTATAGCACTATTTGATTGGAAGAAGGAAAGAAAGGAAAGTAGGGAACAATCAAAGCCAGTCCTACAAGGAAGGCATCAAAAACCACATCTGGACACTGAGAATTTGTGGGAGGGGTTACTACATAGGACACGCAAAGGCTTTCTTGTATGGCCCTGAGCATTGGTGAGATTTAAAAAGTAGTATGAAAGAAAATATTTATGCACAGACACGAATCATGCAATAAAAAGAAAACAGGAGAGACAAAGAAGGGATCGTTGATCATCCCTGACGAAGAGATCCTGTGGGAGACCAGCAGAGGGCCTGGAAGTCAAAAAGAGCCAAGGATTTTCTGTGTCGTTTCTGACGCAATACACTGCTGCTATGGTTGGGGTGCAGATGAAGGACTTGGCTTCCCTTTTCATGCATGTGAAAAAATACACACATTTAAACACTAAAATCATTCTCAACACATCCAGAGGCTATGAGACATATCTGAAGAGAGAATGATTGGCAGGGGTACAGGTGCGGTGGTGGTAGTAGTGGTGGTATTTATACAAAGAAAATAAAAAATACAATGTGTAGCTCTTGTTCCAGGCTCAATCCAGTACTTATACCCTTTAATGGGAAGGATAGAATCTGCTGCACTATTTAAATTGGTGTTTTCTTCTCAATTTTTTGAGAGGTTGAAGCACATAGTTGTTCATATCTTGAAAATTCTATGAGCTTATTTTGCAGGGTTACAGTATTAGTATATTTGAACTTACATTGTTTTTATGTTGTGTTAATCACTGCCCATTAAAACTTGTTTTCTCTACTTAAAGATTTTTTTGTTGTTTGAGAGAAGAAGAAAGAGAGAGAGAGAGAGAGAGAGAGAGAGAGAGAGAGAGAGAGAGAGGTAGGGAGGGCCCAGAGCAGTCTTCCCAATTTTACATCATTAGTTGTGACATGTTTCATTCCACACAGTTGGATGTGGGACATGCAGGGTGGGAATTGAACTGGGGGCCTCCCACATGGGAGGTGAGAATGTTCACCACTGAGCCATCTTAGTGGTTACCAGTTGCAACACAGTTCAGCATATGGGGTTTGCACGGGCCAGGTCTGGGAATAGAACCCAGAATCTCATGATTGTGACATAAGGGCTCAACTGCTGAGCAATCTCAGCATGCCCTAAAACTTCTTAATGGAAGTTTTATAGACACGTTTATGTAATGTCTATGACAATACCTACAAAATATGATATTCAGATTTAATCCACTTGCCTTGATTAAATACACGAACCAAAGCTATGTTCCACATTAGCATAGAGAATTTATATCCTTCTTTTATCATTGCTATAAAGGAGGCTTTAAAAAATTATTTAAAAATAATTACAGATTCACAGAAAGTAGCAAAATATAGTACAGAGAAGTCCCATGTATTCTTCACGTATTTTTTCTCAGTGGTTATCCCTTACAATGACTATAGTATGACATCAGAACCAAGAAGGTGACATTGATACAATGCATATATATAGTTCTATGTCATTTTATCACGTGTTGACTGGTATAACCACCGCACTCAAGATACACAACTATCTTGTAATCACAGAGAGCTCCCTTGTGGTACCGTCTATGGTCATTCCCTACCACCGCTAACCCCTGGCAGTCACTAATCTATATCTTTATAGTTCTGTAATTTCAAGAATATGACAGAAATGGAATCAGAATATGTGACCTTTTGAAACTGGAATTTTTCACTCAGCATAATTTCTTGAGGCCCCTTCAAGTTGTGGCATGTGTTAATGATTTGTCCTTTTTTGCTATTACAATAAATACATAGTTTCCCATAGTGTGAATGTAGTATAGTTCGTTTACCTATTGCAGAAAATTATAGAGTTGTTTTCAGTTTTTGGCTACTATAAGTAAAATTGCTATGAACATTTGTGTATAGGTTTTTGTGAAAGGTGTGCATGTGTGTATGTGTGTGTAATAAACCACATTTCAGAGCTGAGATAGAGGAAGATAAATAAATTGTCCAGGGCATTGAACAGGTTTCCAAGCCTCAATGTTTTTACTTTATTTCCTGTGCTCTTTCCAATGATCCCATATTATCTGAGAACAAACTGTTCTGCAGACACTATAGAAAAGTTATGATTATTGATTTGATTCATTCTTGATAAAAATACTGGTTTTAGAATAATATCTGCTCAAAGAATTGATTATTTTCACCATCATGTATGTACATTGATTCTTTCATTTATTCACAAAATCTACAGTGTTAGTGGCCATTAGGTGCCAGGCCCAGTGCTGAGTGTAGAATAAAGTACCTGCCTCATGAGGGCTTTTCCAAATGGTCTGTTGATGGCATAGAGGGAGCTTGCTCTGTGTTCACTGGTGGTAATAGTTTTAAATTTTAGTTGGAAACGTGCTTACTCACAGATTATGTGACTGCTATAGTAAGATTTAATGTATATTCTTACATTTAAATTTTCTGAATGATTAGGGTGAATATATTTTACCTTATCTTAGGGAAGCAATTGCTAAACATGCATGCACAAATATGCAATCCAAGTTTGGAAGGTATGCAATTCAGTACTTTTTTCAAAAAGAGGTGAGGTTCAGAAAAATTGTTATTTGTACTTGTTTGCAAATTAATGATTTTTCCCTATTTATTCTGTATCCCTTTCTCCCAACAGCATGAAAAGTTAATTAACCATCCACAGAGTACGAAAAGAATTTCTGCAGAGCCTCTAGGTAACAAATATTTACTGTATCCTCATTATAGTGATGCTTTTCCCCTTATATTTATATTCTATGTGAATCCTTTTATAAAAAACAATAGGGAACTTTGCAATTAAATATTCATTAGGTTTATCAGTCTAATAAATGAGTTATCCTTTGGAGGTCATGCACACATAGACCAAATCATACTCAAATGTTGACATAATTTTGTTAAAATCGGTAAGAATTATGAACTCTACTAAGTATTATTTTACTAAGATAATTAGTTATTGCTTAGTTTGGTAAATAAGACACTACAGTGTGGTCTGAAATGATGATTATTAAATTGTAAATCTTAAAGTGTGGTCAGTTTAATTCTACATTTGAAGGCAATAGACTTCACAAGAAGGCATATTGGTAGGTATGAAACCACAAAGGAAACCTGTGATGTTTGATTGTGGTTATGCTTCAATCAGTTACGTAATAATGGTACAGATGTCAAGGTAGGCTTTGACACTTTTATTTTATTTTAGCCTTTGAAACAATTTATTTAAAAAATTTATGACTGTGTCAGATCTACCATTGATGGCATAGCATTCCATTCAGGGGTTTATACACTAAATGTAAAATTTACAAGCCTTGTTAAATTACATTAGAAGAGAGTAAGATGAGATTAAACCTTCGTGTTATATACCTTCCCAGGGGCAATAAAATTGTTTTCAAGGGGAGAGTAGATGATAAAGCAGAAATAAATAAAAAACAAAAACAAAAACAAAAACAAAACAACAACAACAAAACACCACAGCCACTCCACTCAAAAACCAAACCAAACCAAACCAAACCAAAAGTAGTAAAGGAAAGCCCAGAAAGTTTGTTAACTTCTGAAGAACTTGCTGTTGAAATAAAAGCATTCTCACTACTATTGTCACAACCATAGGAGAGCACAGGGAATCCTGATATGGTAAATGCTCCATTAATCGGAACTCAAGCAACTGGCAAAAAAAAAGTTGAAGAAATAATATTACGTTTATGCAGCATGGATGCCGGTTAACTGAGAGTCTACTTACATTTATCCTACATCTGCCAATCCCCCTGGGTGCCGGTTAACTGAGATTTGACTGTATTTCCTACGTGTAACAAGAACTCCCAGGTAGTGGCCTCCCACAACCAAAGCCATCTGAGTTGCTGCAGGAAGGATGATAGTAGGTGAGATCAGAGCAGGACAGATCTATATAAAGTATTAAAGGCTAAGTTAAGTTTAAAGAACAGTTTATATGCTTTTTATAAACAAAGAACAAATAAGGTCCTATGAGACTGAAATCTTCTCTTTATTAGTTGTGTGGAACAATAAAGTCAGTCAAACTGCATGGATATGAGTTAGAACCCTGGTTCCTGCAATACACCAGAAAAGAGAGGATTACGAGTAAGAATAGATCAGTAAGTCTGGAAAGTGGGGGCAAATATCTGAGATATATTTAGAACTGGGACCAACAGAACTGGGTACAGAGGATAAGAAATAATCTTTGAGAAAGCTGAATAATAATACATGTTTCAACCTACTCAGTTGAGTGGGCACATTTACTAGGAAAGGGACAAGAGTGAAGGATTACATGGAGGGGAGGGCCAGAGTTGATTCTGATTTGAGAAATATGGGTTTTGAATTGGTTGTGGCATACACTGGAAAAGATAATTAGGACATGAACATTGCAAATGCTATACCAGGATTTAGGAAAACAGAGTGAAAGATGAAGCTACAGTAGATCTGGGCTATTTTACAAAGAGGAGATGGTTAAGGCAATAAGAGTTGATGAGGAATAGAAGAACACTGAGACAGGAGCTGAAATTCAGCAGTATCAGAAGGAAGGAAGTCAGCAAAGGAGAAGGTATGTGGCAGGAGAGGGACAAGGAGAATCTGGACAGCCACAGACCTCAAAGGGAGTAGAGTGCTTTGTGAAATGGAAGAAAATGCAGACTAAGAATCAGTTGTAAGTAGTAATCAGGAAAATTGGAAAGAAAGGCTTCAATAGAGTTTAAAAGAGGATACAGAATCCTGAAAGCAAGAGTTTAAGGAATGAGTTGATAGTGGTGAACTCGAGGCACTAAAAGATTTTATGGTTAAGGGAAGGAGGCAGATAGTCCAGGAGCTTGAGTGTTTGTAAGAAGGTGGCAGAGAACCTGTTGTGAGGAGGTGATTAAGGAACAGGTGTGAAGGGATGAAAAACACTGTGGGGGATGGAATCTGGCAAATGGAGAGGAGTGAGATTTTGTAAGGCAATGACTTTGAAATAAAATAAAGGTTATGGGAACTCAGGTCAAATGGCTTTAGGTAAAGTAGGAGAAACAGACATTGAGTGAAACAGAATGAACATGATAACCATGGTAGAAGAGATTTGGGTCACTGCTGTGAAAAATTTTAAATCAAGTGCAGGAAAAAGTTTAAATGGATTTGTAAGCTGTTAAGGGTTCAAATGGTATAAAAAGCATAGAGTTTGGTGATCACAGTTAGTATAGTTACATAACCTCAGGCAGCCCAGTAGTTGAATGCAGTGTGAGTAAAGCAGCATCGGGGATTGACAAATTGAGAACAAGGAAAGCTTAAGACAGTACCAGAGTCTAAGGCAGATGTGATACCATCACTGAGGTATGTAGCTGGTCATAAGGAGCAGCGTGGGTCCTGATGTATGTGAAACCCGGAGGGATGATGGAATGACTGCAGCCTCAAAGAAATCACTGTTAAGTAGTGATGGGGGCAAGAAGCACACTTATCAGGAGCAATGGGACAGAGGCTGTGGAAGTTTAGGAGGTAATAGCTAACCGGAATAGGGAGAAGCTGAGGCCATGGAGGTAGAATAGTTCTGGCTGATGATGAAACATGAGGATTGGCCATAAGAGTCAGTTTCTATTGTAGAGTCACCCACTGATCATTGATGTTGACAAAATTAAGGAACCATGTGACTGATTATCAACACAGTTGCTGATGATGCTACCTGCTGATGGCAAGAGACAGATGGTATAGACAGGGAGAGGAAGGCCTATGCCTGCTGCATGGACGTCACAATGAATATACTGCGTGATGGAAGCAGAACATTGGTTTGAAAGAGACGATGGAGAGCAAGGTTGTGTTGGGTTCGTTTCTTGAGTAGCCTTCAGAGCACAAGTGGCATGATTCAGTGTAAAATCAGGTACAAGTTCTATGAGTTGGTAGATGGAAGGAATAGTTAAGTAAAAGGTGGTGAACACAGAATTGTTTGTTCACACCAGACCAGGGAAACTGGTGTGGGGGTGAACATGAGAGTGGGAGAAAGTGGCTGTGATGCAGGCTGGTGTTGGCATACAGGAGAGAGGTAGTGGGGTTTAGGGGTTACAGAGAGTGATGGGTCTGCCTTACCCAATGGAAAAAGTATTAACAGAAATGGAATCATGGGTTTAACTGTAGATAGGAGTCACAGGGTAAGGGAAGAGGTATGCTGAACACACAGGATACATTCACAGGAGATCTTTGGGGTTCTAAGCAAATAGTTCAGAGGCCAGGGGACATGTGGGGGCACAGCACCTCCTACAGAATTGGTCTTCATATGATGGACCTTGGTGAGTTTGTTGGTGTGTGTCTGTGGCTGGAGGTGTGTGTGAGGAATGGCCAGCTGCTGGTATGATGCAGGCATCAGATTAGCACTAATTAAGAGAAGTATATTTTGAACATAAACATGTCTTTTAACATAGTGCTATGGTTGGAGGCCCCAGTGTCAGCATCATCTGGGAGCTTTTAAAAATACTAAGTTTTAGCCCTACCCTAGTTCTATTTAAACTATCTGGTACAGAGCCTAACAACTATTTTTCCTAAGCCCTCCGGATCTCAGGGAAGTTAAAATTTGAGAAGCACTTCTAACCCTCAGCCATAGGTGGTTCTAGCAGAAGACCCCAGAAATCCAAAGGCTCTCAACTGTTCACCTGGGTGGTCCTAAATCTTTCTACTTCCTGAGGCCAAACCAGAGAGTCCTTAGCTGTCCTGTGAACAGGTGTGGAGGGTAAATCAAGCACATCCCCCAGGACAGTGTCCTGACACTGTGTCCTCTGTGCCTGACAGAAGCCCTGTGGGATAACTTGCTCTGCTGGCTGGCAGAGAGGCTCTCAGAAGAAAATGCCACGTGTCTCTACTCATCCCTGCCTCTTCGCCGGAGCACCATTCAGCTCATCAAACTGAAGAACCCAGACAATCTCACAGAGCAGATCCACGAACTCCTTTGCTTTTGGAGAAAATCACTCCCAAACTCCACAGATAAACTTCGCCTTCTGGCTCGTCATCTCCGTAAGATCGGCAGGAATGACCTTTCCAAAGAGCTCAAATTCAAGTGGGAAAATAAAGTGTTCACTGAACCACAGCAGTGGTTTGATACAGCAGGGTAAAGCTGGGTTGCTCTGTCTTGTGCCCTAGAAAGAGGGCCATAGGTTTGTTTTGAAATTTTTTCTGTACTAAAAAATTGCTTTATTTAAAAATAGAGGTGCTTAAATGTTTATGTGTTGCAGCCCTTAAAGAATAACAATTTATAAAGTCCCTTTATTGAGAATTCAGTATAAATAAGTATATAATCTTTACCCATAAATTCAGTTTGTTTGTTTTTAATTTAAATGATGGATCTTTGAATTACAGTAACTTCTCAGTAACTTCTTTGCTAGTTACCCTGTAACTAGGGTGTGAAACTGAGTGACTACAATGTATGCACTTCATTGTAATATTTTCATATGTTAGGAAAGCCCTTTGTATTTTTCAAAGCCTTTTCATGTGTCGCACATGTAACAAGACACAGTGTTACAATTCTACTTTGTTTCTGCAAGGGGGTCCCTCTCAGAGGCATGAGGGCTAGAAAAGGTACCTTCCACATTCTAACTCTTCCCTTTAATCTAAAGGGGTGAGATGGGGGGGCGGGGGAAGTTAGCGCAGAAGGGATGGGACTGGACGTTTTGTGGTGTGTCACTGAGGCAGCCCAGTCAAGGAAAGGTCAGTTGTTGTTCCTCTGAACTTCAAACTGATGGAAGATTGACATAAGTATAACTGACCATGCCTTACCATTCAAACAGAAGTATGTCAAAGTGTAGTATTGACTAATGGGTTACAGGATTGATGGGTAAATTATTTTCACTTTGCTACTGAAAACTTCTGGCTTTTACAGATTTTCCTCCACGTGCTTTGTTTTTACTCAGAAAAATATTCCTTGTTTGCCAGTTGTTAGAAAGAGAAAAGCAAAAGAAGACCAGAGTGAGTACCTGGCAGGGAAGATCTGGGAGGTTGAGGACAAAATGAGGACCAAGACTTGTTATGCAAGAGAAAGAAAACTAGGCCTCCCTGCAGACAGCTGTTGGTGTGTTTCTTCACATATGTCGTTCCTCAGTGCACTGATCAAATGCTATGTTGTTTTTTATTCCATCTCAGTCCTTACGATATAGCTCTTGTGATGTGAATGTGTTTTACCATGACTTCTTCATATTGCTTTTTGTGTCTGTAGCTCTTCTGTTACACTTTTTCTTTTTTCAAATTTGGACAACCCAGCTACAATGTAGCTTTCCGTGGATGGCTTCTCTTGAAAAATGGCTTATGGAGAATGTTTTCATTCACTTCTATCAGCCATCTTCTCACACAGCTTGATGGGGTGCATTCTCCTCCACATGAGCAGTAAATCTTACAGAGAAGAGCAAGTTCTGTTAGAAACCGTGCCCCACACTTAAATTTCCCAGAAACCTTGTTCTGAAGTCCGCTACTGTTGGTGCTGATTTATTAGGAAAAGCTTTTCATTGTTGTTCCACTTTGCAGAATTGGGTGAGATTCTGCCAAGGTGATGACTGATACAGTCTGTTAGCGTGCTGTGGCGTACAGTGGTCCTCACAGGGTTTTCTTTTGACATCCACTTTACACAAGCCAGTGAAGTAAAGCCATCCACAAGCAAGGGAACTGCAGGCTCTGACCCCACCGGCTCGGTAGCCATGGCAACCTTGAGCTCAGCTAGCTGGCTCTCAGATCCGAGTGCTTCCTCCATGTAGGCTCAAGAGTTGTAGTCGGTTTTAAGATGGTTTCTGTCAACATTTTACTAGCAGTTTCCAAGGAATATTTGAAGTGACTAGAGGTGCTATTGACATAAGTGACAACGTCCTGATCCGACCATACAAAGCATTCCTAGGTTGGAGTGTCCCTCCATGGCTCAGGGACATGCTCTGCAAGCATGACTGTGTTGGGTTCAGCCAAACATAATAGCATCTGTAATAGAGTTTGCTCTGTATTTTAACAGCCTAGGTGGTTTTGTAAGTGTAAAGGGAAGAGGTGACATACAGAATCCCCTCACCCCGCCCCCTTTTTGTTTATTATCTACAACAACAATGTAGATAGCAATACATGTTACCTATCTACACAAAAGTAAAATAGTTACCCAGGATTCTAAGCAGCTACTTCCCATTCTGTGCACCCAGTGGAGCCCACTGGTAGCAACGCCGAAGACACTGGGCTGCGGAGAACCAATGTTGATGATGGCAAATCACTTTAAGGAAACAGACGAGCTCTAAACAGAACCATATTTCAACCACTGACTGCTACAAATGTTTCTTTTAATAAAATGCAGTCTGGTTTGGGGAAATCTCATATTTTATTATTAAGGCAATGAGGCAGGTCCAGAGGAAATGAAGTATCGGTGAAAGAAGGCGGGCCCTCTGACCCACTTAGACAAAATAAACCTTTTTTTCTTATGTCAGTCTGACAGAAACCTTATTATGTAAGTCCTATACACTTGCTGTTTTTAAAAAGGTAAAAACAAAAACAATCCACAAAACTAAAAGGAAAAAAAGTCATTACCAAAGCCCCTCCCTCAGTGATAGTTCCTATTAATGCCTAGTGCATGAGCTCTGAGACTTCGGAAAACCTACAGCCCGCTCGCTCTCTGAAACAGCACAATATGAATGGGATATTTCATTAGTGTTATCAATTCATTGATGCAAAACCATCGGTCTGTGGTTTGCCAACAATAGTGATTCGTTTCAGTTACTGATTACCTGGAAATTAATGAAAGTACACGAAAACTTACACATTTATATAGTTCTGAATTTTAAAGTCAAAATTTCCTCTTACAAATTAACCAGGGACCGACTTAGATATCTATTTCATTACAGATTGAAACGGGGATTCCAATTTTCAAACAACTTATTCAGAAACACTTATTAGTTTAGACTTTTATTATTTTTACATGTTTCCAGAAAGGTACAATATTTGTCATGTGATCTTGGACTGAAGAGAACAGCCTGAGAGGTTCATTGTTTTTCTGAATACAAAATAACAAATAAGTAAAGAAAATAAAATTTGCCTCTTATTCCAACAATAGAGATTACTATTGAAATCATTTTTCGTGTATTTTCTTTCAGGTTGTGTGTCTGTCTTTTTCTCTCTTTCTCTTTCTTTCTTTCTTTCTTTCTTTCTTTTTTTCTCTTATTGTACGTTTAGGTAACTGCCTTCTTTTCATAAAAATAATACTATGGGGTTGGCCAAACTGTCTTTGCATTTTCCATAAAAAGAATTGCCTTTCATTTACTCACAGAAAAGTGCAATTACTGTTTGGCTAACCCAATACAATTATAAATTTTCTACATATTAGATGAATTATTATTTCATGCAGATAAACTCTTAGAAATGAGATTATTTTATAAGAAAATTTTTTTTAAATACATATTTTTTTATTTTTTATTTTTGACAGAGAGAGAGAGATACAGAGAGAGAACTGAACTGGGGGAGCTCCCAGTTCAGCATATGGTTCCGCACGGGCTGGGACCGGGATTCGATCCTTAATCCCCGGCGCTGCAAAGTGAGCGCTTAACCCACTAAGCCATCCCAGTTTCCCCTATAGGAACATTTTTAAGGCTCTTGATACACATCGCCAAATTGCCATTTATGTTGTCATCACCAGGTAATGAAGATGTTTAGCAAAACAACATTTTCAAATAAATATGAGTATTCTAAGTATTTTGGAATAAAATAGAAGCACCTTCACAAATAAGTTAGGTAGACTTTGATGACAACATAATCCAACTTTCAAAACTGCTACATTTTGTGAGATAAGTTTGTACTTTCTAACTTAATGTTTCTCATTGGGGGTGTCATTGGCAATTTGTATGGGATTTTTATTTTTTTACACAGAGAGAGAGACAGACAGAGACAGAGAGAGAGAGAGACAAGGAGGGCCCAGAGCAGTCTCCATAGTTGATGTTAGTTTTCCATATAGTTTCACTCCACAGGTGGGCACAGGGCTGCACAGGGCAGGAACTGGACCGGGAGCCTCCCGCATAGGCCCCAGCAAGAACTGAACTAGGGGCACAACCCAGTTCAGCATGTGGGTCCTCATGGGCTGGGGCCGGGATTCAATCCTCGGTCCCCAGGGCTGCAAAACGAGCACTTAACCCACTGAGCCATTCTGGCTTCTCCGGGATTTTTCTTTAAGTAACCTGAGTTAGCTCCTATGTTGCAGGCCATTCAGCACCGTGGACTTCTGTCCACCCAATGCACAGAGTACCCCCTCACTCTAGTCAGTGTGAGAAGTAAAACTCCTTCCACAGTGTTCTAGTCCAGAGGGGACTGGGCTGGAAGAGTATGGAAATGCTATAACCTGACTTAAGAATACGGTGCCATGAATCTTAAGGAATGGTGTTGAGAACCACTCTTGTAACCCACTCTTGGCTTGCAGCAGGGCATACAAGAAAAGGGTCGGAATAAGTTAAATTTAGAACATTATAAGCAACAGAGTAATACCTTCATTTAAATTCTCTAATTGCTATTACTGTTTGCAAGAAAAGTCAACTGCTATGATGACTTGCACAGAAATATTTTCAGTGACGGATCCCCTCTGAGTTGTAATCCAGAGCTGTGGAATAGACGAGAAATCCGTTTAAGATACAGAGCAGACACCCTGAAGTTAGAAGTAAAAGGTGAGTGAGGTCAAATTAGTGACAGATGCAGCTCCCAAGTTTCCCCTGTAGCTTAGCCAGGCATAGCTTCTGTGAGCTGACCCCATCAGAATGTCCCCCTGCTGTTTCTAGGTAATTTGACAGATGTCACTTCATTTCATCCTCAACTCTCCTCTTCCCCCAGGTTTCCTCCCCTGGCACTTCCAATTTCCCCCACTCTGCATTTCTTATGTAACACGGTAAATACCTTACATTTTAATTACGGTTATTATGTCTTTTTTGTAACCCTCCACCTTAGTGCATGCTATGTAAGGGTCAGGGAACTTATATCTTTTGTTCATGGGTGTAATTCTATTACCTAGAACTCTGTCTGACACTCAATGCACGTTTCTCTCTTTTGTGATTCTTACCATATTTTTTGCTCCATAATACGCACCTGACCTGCCTGGACCCACTCTCCTTCCATGCAGGCCCTGCTTTCTGATCTGGCTGCAGGCTTCCCCACGGCATCATTAAGGTCCTGAACGTGCACTCTTCTTTGCAGTATTTGCTCCATAAGACGCACACACTTTTCCCTCCACTTTTTTTTTTGGGGGGGGAGTGCATTTTATGGACAAAAAAATATGATACTTTATAACTGAGAAAACTACATCTCAGAGTTACAGTGATACTCACCCAGTGGTAGTGCCTGGATTAGAGCCTGGATTAGAGTCTGTATTAAAAGTTCTTCTTCCTCTATTTCAGAATTTCTTCTCCACCTTGCCCATGGCCTCCAATAGTTCTTCTCTCTTCCATAACCTCCAGTCATGATTTTCCAGTTCCCTGAATACCCAAGCCTGGGTTATTTGTCCATGGCTCCTGTTTTTAAGTCCAGTTATAGCACTTCTATGGCCTGTTGTAATTGCTTATTTATATGTGTTTTCTCCAACCAGTGTGTACATTTCTTGAGTGCGGAGTCTGAATTTTGTTCATCACTGAATTTCCTAGGACCTACCATCATAGGAGGCACTCAGTGAGGCTTTGCTGAATTAATGCATGAATAACATCTATGCACTCACATGTTAGGACACTCTCTTTTTGTTCCACCTTCGTTCTGAAAGCTACCCTGTGGGGGCATACAAGTATGTTATGTCTGAAAAGGAAGAACTTAGCTCAGACTGTAAACATCTGCCTTGCCATTTATCAGAAACTAGAATAACAAACACATGTGAAGCCAGCTGCAAAGTTCACAGAATTCAATATTTCTCTCCAAAAGCATACTCAGATGTAAAGGGCCCCCTTATTTGAGGGAATGCTGACTTTTTTACACACTGAGAAACTCTGTTTCCCCAAATCCCAGATTCAGAAACTTTGCTGTTTGAAATCTTCTCAGTAAAAAAACAATATAACTCTCTTGTCCAAGTGACTTGGACACACAAAAGCTGTCTTGATTGACAACCTGCACACAGAACTTCTGATAAAGGGTTTCTGCCTCCAACATTGCATATCTCTCTCCTCATCGATGTCCCCAAGAACACAGGACTCGGAGTCTACTTGCAGGGCAGACCTGATGTTGATCCCTGTAAGCTCTGCTTTCCTTTGAGCCCATCAAAACACACAACTCCACCCAACTCTTCCCATGTCCTGAAATAACTGTCTTTGCCTTTGTTACGTGAGACTCCACTGTGTCTTTGGCATGCGATCTCCCTCATTGTTGACTCAGTAAACCTGACCTTGTTGAACTTTAGGTCTGTCCCCTGTGACAACTATGCTCTATGCTCTAGCCCAGGGGTTCTAAAATTGGCTGCAGGCTGGGGGCTGCACCCACCCTGAGACATTCTGATCAAAAGAGGTGTAAAGCTCCCCAGTTGATTCTGTGGGCAGGTCTAAGAATCATTATTCTAGCCAAATGGACCCCACATATCCTGAAGTGGGTGTTAAAATCCAGTTTTTACAGGACCATAACTCAGCCCTCTACACCAGACCTTTTGGCTACAGTTCCAAGGAATCTGTATTTTTAGTGACCACCTCAAGCGATGTTTATGCACATGGACATTTAAGGACATTGCCTACTGTATTTACTTCTTGTCCAAAGCCCTGTCTTAATTTTTATTTTGCATGTTTAGCACAGAATCAAGAGTTACACAGGAGAAAAACAGAAGGAAACAGAGCAAGCTCTGTGCTGTACTGAATACAAAAGGCTTTTTCTCTTAGTTTATAGTTATCTTTTGAGACAATTTATCTGTTCACAAGACTAAGCAGGGTGGGGTCAGGAGCTGAGGCCAGGAATTGTTGGGAAGAAGGAACTCTTGACCCAGGTCTCCGAGTAACAGAGGAACCAAATATAGAGTCTTGTAAATCTCTCCGAACAAGAACAGCTGGGCCACAGTCGTCATAAAGAGGAACTGACTTCCTGGAAGCTACTCATTGTACATTTTGATATCTGGTCCCATTAATAAACTACATACCCAATCATACACGGTAAATTAATATTTTTTCTCTAATTCTAAAAAACACAATTATGTCCCATTGTATTTTTTTCTGTGCTAAAAACATTTAAAATGCACTGAAATTTGTTTTATTCTTTTTAGACTTTTGAGGGGGTAAAACTTTTACTTTGATATATGCAGACCAGTTGAAATATTTCTTTAAAAATAGTCCCTGCAAATGCCTATGTGCCACCACAAGGGGGCATTCGTGTCTCATAAATTAAAAACATATTCACGATTTTAAAGAGAAACTCCTTTATGTTGTCAAAGAACTGCTCTGTCTGATTCTTTATATATATGTATACACACACATTATATATAATTGTTTTAGGGTAAGAGAGCATAATTTGACCTATGGTCAAAATATTGTTAATACAATAGTAGATGAATTTGTGGCTAACTTCTCTAATATTCTGAAATGTCTAATTCCCATTTGACATGAAGAAACAAATTATATATTATAAAAATCCCTGCATTTTTCCAGGTTTTAATGTTACATTGTATCTTCTGTTTCTTCAATCAAAACAATAGAAAAACTACTGTAATCTATTATTGATCATTGGAACTGATGTAATTTCTTTTAAATTGGAAATAGAAATTGAGAGTATAAACTATTAAATGCTATGATATAAATGTGCTTCTAAATCAGTTCACTTTCCAATAAATGCTATTGACCAATGTGATTTCTAAAAAAATACCTTCTAAATTTTGAAAGCTTCTGAGTGGAGGATTTGCTACGGGTTGTCAATAAATAAAAATGGCTAACATACATTAAAAAATGGATCGCTGAATTAAGATGTCTTAAAAATAATCAAGTGATATTTTTCAGAATATTATTTTTAGTTGTGATTTTACTAAAATAATGTATTTCCTGAGATAAGTTCTAAAAGATGAATATTACCCCTCCATCAAAGCATCACAAACATAAACCACAACAGCATTGTAATGGCAATAGAACAATGCTGAACATAAAGCAAAAATTGGCAGCAAAACTGAAAGTAGTAGACCCTAAAAGGATGACCACTAAAGTGTGACTGAGTGTATTATTCATAAAATATTTGAGGCTCCGATTTGTGGGAGGAGTACACATTCCTGTCACATTGATGTTACCCTTGGTCACATGACTTAGGATACCCCCCCAAAAAATGAGTGCCATGTTTGAACAAAGCTTTAGGAGCCACTGAGTAGTTAGTTATATCATGTTTCTTTTCTCTCTACCTTGAGACCAGCAATGTCCCAGTGAAGGCTGTTCCATTAGCCTGGATCCTGGAACATGGAAGAGATCCAGAGCCTACTTTTGATATACAGCATAAAAATATATGTTTAAAATGTGTGTGTGTGTGTGTGTGTGTGTGTGTGTGTGTGTGTGTGTGTGTGTGTGTGTGTGTGTGTGTGTGTGTATGCTGTCTGGGAAAAATCCAGCTATAAATGCCTCTGTTTTTCAGATTACATGGCTGAATACGTTCTGAAACACACACACACACACACACTTATCGCTATAACTATTTTCCTGATTGATAGAATTTACTAAGCATAAGAAATAAAACACTATGATTAGTTTTCAGTGCCATCAGATTTTAATAAAGGGAGCAGAGTCATGGACACCATGAACAAGTTGAGCAATTCCATGTTATTAGAAGAAAAAATGACAAGCAGGGCAGCAAAAATGCGAAGTACAGAATTGTTCTTAACAGCAGACTGCTATAGCAAATGGGGGAAATTAGAAGTACATATAGAAATGGGAAGTCCAGATATTGTCTATTGAAAGATAAAAAAATAAATACCAATTTATTGAGTGCCAACTATGTGCCAAGAGCTGTTTATGTATAATTTTATTTTATTCTCATGAGTATCCTTTACTTAGATGCTATTATTTTTCTCTCCTTGATGATGACATAATGGATTTTGAAATAACTTTATTCATTTATACATTCCTTTATTCATTTGCTCACTCATTCATAATTCAACCAAGAAGTATTTATTAAACACCTATTATAAACCAGGTGCTGACATTAGGTTTTTAGAACCCTATCTGTCTGAGTTCAAAGTCTATGTTCTCACCGTTTATAACTCTGGGATGGTAGGCAGCATTCTAAGGTGACCTCAAGGACGTTCCACTCTCTGGTCATACACACTGAACATTCCCAGGTCTGCGAATATAATGAATCTAACTCTGAAGATTATATTATGCTACATGACAGCTGACTTCAAAATAGATTATTCAAGTGAACTTGACCAAATCTTGTAAGCCAGTGTCAGAAAGAGAAGTAGAGAGAATTGGAGCACAGAAGAAATAGAGAGAGCCACCTGGCAGCGATCTAAATGCAGCCAATCTCTAATAACAACTAGCAAGACAATGGGGACATTACTCCTATAACCACTGGAAAAGAATTCTTTGAGCAGTCTAATAGAGCTAGGAAGAGCATCCCTAGTTACACCTCCAGATGGGAACATAGCTGGCCAACACCCTGCATTCAGCCTTCTGAGACCACGCTGGAGCAAAGAACTAGTGAAAATGTGTCAGACTCCTGACCCATGGAAAGAATGAGCACAAGATAGGTGTTTTTCAAGTCACTAAATATGAAATCATTTGTTATGCAGTACTAGAAAACTAATACTCCTTTAGGCTGACAACTTTGATTATTAATGACAATATTATTTACATTTAGAATTCTTTGCTTGAAAAGGTAGCAAAGTATGATGGCAGAGTTTCGAAATATGTTTGAGCAAGGCCAAAATAGAAAAAAAGAAAAAGAAAAAAAGAAAAAGGGATGACAAATAATTACAATATGGGATTGCTCAACTTCCTCCTAAATCCAGAGCTTATGATTATATTTCCTATGATTTCATGACCTCTTAGGTACCTTCTTTTCAAAGTTATTCTACAGATATTCTTAATTTTTGCCAGAGACACTAACTGAAGTATTTGTTGAATCTGGGTGAAGGTTTGTGGCAGTAGTGGTCTACCCAAAATATATGACATTGAACATGATATATTTTTCAAGACCATGAGTCATTTAATTTAAATATTTCCATTAAAAAATTGTTGTAACTACATGTGTATGTAGCAATTGGACTAGATGTCTTCATTCTTTCCTTGATTTAAAAACTCATAAATCTGTTCAAAGGCATTTCATTACCATAGTTGTTTGTTTGTTTTTTTTATTTCAAAGCACGTATTTCCTACAGTAACCTTGACCTCGCCTCACTTATGATTTTCCTCTGTTCTGATTTATGTACCATGGGATAAATATTCTTTGACCATTTGACATATTTTTGATAAGTCCTCATAGTTTTTGTGCAAGATCCTTTTTTTTTACTTAACGTCAATATTCTGCTTATATATCAGCATTTCTGAATTTAGTGTATCTTTTGAATTGATTTTTTACTTACTATTTTAGATTTATTTTTCAATTATAGTTGGCATGCAATATTACATTAGTTTCAGGGATACTCGTACAACATAGTAATTTGACACTTATGTAATTTAGCGTGATCACTCTGAGAAGTCTAGTAACCATCTGAAACCATATCTAGTTATTACAGTGCTATTGACTATTCCCTATGCTGTGCTTTATATCCCTATGAAGATTTTTTTTGAAGAGTAAAAAGTCTAAATGTCAATATTTTTATATATAAAAAAATTTTCTGAGCAGGCTTTTCCTGTAAATTAGGAGTCAAAGTACAAGAAATTTATGGCTATGAAGGGCACAAAAATTGAATGATGACTTCTATCCAATAGGAAGTGCCTGGATCAATGCTGAGGCCAAGTAGGTAAGACAAGGAGAGTATTTGCTCTGAGCTCCAGACTAAGCGTGAGGCTGATAGATGTGGTTCTTGCTTTAGAGAAGGACATTGATTCCATCAATGTTTTTTTCCTTAGGAGAAATATCCGTTCCAATCATTAACCTGACAATTGAAGACCAGAGACATACTTAAAAACACATCCATCTCTCCCTGAATCTGCAAAGATACATTCCCTGGCAGCTGAAAAGTCAGCAGTAGTGCCTGTGGTGACATTGTCACCATGAGCGACTGTGACAGATGAAGAACCAAACTTGCCATGTGCCGTTTACAAGTGTCAGTGAGAAAGTACTTCTACATGTGTCAATTTGCAGACTGCGGCTTCCATAGTACTCTGCTCACCAGGCCACCTGGGGATGTGTTCATTTGGATATATTACAGTGATAAGAATCAGTGAGTAGGTGAAACTTTTTGGATATCTCTCCTATTAAAGAAAACGTCAGAAGAAAATACAAGGCAGTATCCATTCCTTTTGAACTGCTGTGTATTTTTTCAATGGGGATCATTTCAATCATTTAGTCACTCATGATTGTTTTTCACTATGTAATTGTTGAACGAATACCTACCAGCCAGCTCAGTGTCAGACACTGCTAGATTCTGTGACTTCAGCAACTTGAAAAAGTTTCTTTTCTTGAGAAGCTTTCATTCATTATTTCTTTCCTTTAGCATATATTATTTGAATATCTACTATGGGCCATATACTATGCTAGGTTCTAAGGATACAATAGTGAACTAAACCAGGTACTGCCAGGTCTTTGCCCTCATTATTTTGGAATTTTTGTTTTGTTTTGTTTTTACATACTTCTCTGAGAATACCAATAAAATCATTTAGGTTTTCTGTCTGCGGCTTGTGGGAGGGGGAGCAGGCTAAGTGCTCCCAGCAGGGCAACCTAGTTTTTTTTTTTCAAACTAAAGAATCAGGGGGAGAAAGAAGGGAGAAAATGCCTCTTTAGTATCTTGAAAAAGAATCACAGTTAGTCTTTGCCCTGGAAATGCTGGTGAATAAACTCATTAATTGGTATATACAAGGGCTGTCCTGAAAGTACCCAGCCATGTAATATGAAAATTTCAGAAGGTCAATGAGCCTCTTGATATATTGTAAAATAACTATTATGAACGTAAACTACATATGCCTGGGAAAGAAAACAAAATAAGTACTTTGAGCTTTCTATTTACTTGATCATTGTGTACATGAGGATTTACTATTTTAGTTTACAGGTTAAAGTAATCTTTATTCTCATATCAATTGAAAAGATATTACAAACATAAAAATAAGAATTAACATAGTACTTGCATTTCATAATTACTTTGCATATATTATCTCTTTTATAAATTCTCACAAATAGCCAGTGAAATACTACTTTTTATTGACATTATATAGATAGAGGTTGAGATATGCAATAGTTAAGTAACTTGCTCATAGTTATACAGTATATTGCAGAGTCAAGATCAAATCCAGGCATTCTGACTCTGGAACTCATGCTCTAAATTCTGGAAGCAGGAACTGTTTCCTTCTGGCTGTTAAGTGCTGGTTATTGGAGAGTTGGGAGTGGGTGGGGGGGGGAAGGGAGCATCAAATATATGGTGATGGAAAGAGAACTGAGTCTGGGTGGTGAGCACATAATACAATACACAGACAATGTAATGTAGGATTGTACACCTGGAACCTATGTAATTGTTACAAAGCAATGTCACGCCAATAAATTTAACAATTAAAAAAAAAAGACGAGCTGATTGTTAAATTCTCAGAAATTTTGTAAGTCAGTTGGTGTCATATGAATAGCCTGAAATAGACTATGGTGGGTATTTTATAAGCAGAATAATGGCCTCCCAAAGTTGTAAATGTTCTAATCCCTGAAACCTGTAAATATGTTACTTTACATAGCAAAAGGCACTTTGTAGATATGATTAAGGTTAGGGATCCTGGGGAGATTATCCTGGGTTATCCAGGTGGGTCCATCTAATTATACAAATTCTTTAAAGTGAAGAATCTTCCTCACCAGTAATCAGAGAAATAGATGTAAAAACAGAAGCAG